>JAADVN010000472.1:0-17983 GCA_023335535.1 Globisporangium spinosum | reverse complement strand
GACCAATGCGAACGGTGGAAGTTTCCGATCGTGACGGGCACCGCAATCCGCCAAAAAGCAGAGAAAATTCGCGGCGAGCTCATGCAGGACCCCACCACGTCGGAAAGCGCCACGCTTGCAAAGCTAGAGTTTTCAAACGACTGGCTCTTCAAGTTTCAGGCGCGGCATGGATTGAAACCGCAACGCTCTCGTGGTGAAGTTGGATCAATCAGCTCTACCGCTGTTGACGAAGGGCGCGCCAGGCTTCAGAGCGTCACGTCCAGCTACGACAGGCGCGACATACAGTCCTGTGAAAAACTATAGACGCACACACTTTTTTTTTCATTTGTTTGTTGTTGTTCTCTTTTTTGGACTCGCCACTTTTGTATATGATTTGGCACGTAAAAAGACGCCGCTTACAACAAGTAGAATTGATTTTGGCCAAAAATTGAAAACGCTAGACCAAATGTTTGCAATTTGACCAGGTGCAAAACCATAGACGCACTTCGGTCACATTCGTAATTTGGCTTTCTAGCAATTGATGAGACGTATTAATTGGGCGAATCGAGTAATTAACGCGTGAGTGTTGATTACCACGCATCGGCACGCTCGCACAGCCAGTTTTGCGATGCCCAGAAGACGCCAACCCACGGACCAAGAGATCGAGCTGCCCATCGCTCTTAAGAGGCTCGGCACGAGTAACCGCGGCATCGCGCGAGCGCTTGGACGCAGCGAGAAGATTGTACAGACATACTTGCTGCGCGCGGAGGTGCAGGCGCCGAGAAAACGCGGCGGACGGCTGTCCAAGCTCAAAGTGCGCGATATCAGGCACATCTTCCGACTGGCCACCGTGCAGCAGCTGTCGTCGAAAAAGATCGCAGCGTGGTTAGTCGAGTAGGCGAAGCGATTCGACCCCGCCACAATGTTCTCGCTGCACTACATCACTGTGCTGAGGGTGCTGCACGCGTCCAAGTACGCCAAGTTCATCAAAAAGAAGAAGTGCCCGTTGTTCACGCCCACCCACAAGAAGAAACGCGCCCCCTACACCGCTCGCCACCACAACAAGTTCGACGAGCTGAAGCAGACCATCTACACCTACGAAGAGAAGTTCAATTTCGATGGTCCAGATGGATGCCAGTTTTACTGGCATGATCTACGAAAGGAACGCGAGCGCTTCTCAAGCAGCGTAGCTGGAGGTGGGTCAGCGGCGATGCGGGGCGGAATGAGCTACTACGGCAAGACTACGCTCGCGATCCTGAACGGCAGATAGGACTCAGTGAAGCACGTTGAGACGCTCCGGGACACCTCGCCCTAACCATAGGGGAGGTGAAGCGGCGGAGTGGTCACTCGCCCGTTGTCGTCCAGCAAGACAATGCGAGCATCCACACCTCGCGCGCGGCTATGGACTTCGTGGAAACACTTGACGCGGAGGTAACTCAGTGGCCAGCCAAAAGCCCTGACCTGATCCCCATAGAGAATGTGTGTGTGTGTGTGGTGCTGACTCGGCATGTGTACGCGAACGGAAGGCAGTTTTCGGGCAGAGCAGAGCTGAAGGCTCAGATCATGAAATGCTGGCAGGAGATCGACGACAGCAACCTACGCGAATTGGTGAATGGCATGCCCACCCGCTTTGCTCAAGTGATCCTTGAGCGCGGCAACACGATCGACAAGTAGTCGCTGTCTTCTACTTGCGTCTATGGTTTTGCACATGGTCAAATTGCAAACATTTGGTCTAGCGTTTTCAATTTTTGGCTGAAATCAATTCTGCTTGTTGCAAACGGCGTCTTTTTACGTGCCAAATCATATACAAAAGTGGCGAGTCCAAAAAAGAGAACAACAACAAAAAATTGAAAAAAAGTGTGTGTGTGTCTATAGTTTTTCACAAGACTGTACGATGCAGCAGACGACATCCCATTTGAGTGTACAGAAAACTAGTCTTTTTTTTTTGTTGCCCTCAATTTTATCAATACAGAATAGTTTTGATTCCGGATCGAACTCAAACAACGTCAAGATACCCAAGTTGACAAATTCTCAACGTTTTTCCGCCAAATCCTAACTAAATTCAAATTTTCAAAAAAAATACCACAGTTGGTATTAACTGAGATAGATTTTAATACTCTGCTTAAATTAAAGTGGTTTCATTTTGTAACTTTTAATAAATTTGTTTCTCATGGTCGACCAGAAAATTGGGGTTCGGTTTAAAGCTCCATTGATGATACACGACAAGGTGATTGTCGTGGACAAGCGGATCGTCATCGCTGGCTCTGCCAATCTGTGTCTGAATGCAGTATTCAGTACCAACGAGTACATGGCCGAGATGGTAGGTAGGTCGACAAGTGGCGGCTGAACACCTTCATACCACATGCATCACTCTGTGGAAGGACTTGCCCGTGTTCCCCATTCCAAGGCCACATCAAGTGCCGCCTCGAAAGGTAGCGGCGACACCGATGAACGAGGCGGCGAAAAGACCGACAACAACCCTACTGATCGATGATCTTGCTGCCGCTGCTGTTCTGGGAGGCTATCACTCGTGGATTCATGCTTCTTCATATGTGTCGTGGATTCATCTCGTGCATTTGTGAGTTTAACTTCTTAACTAGCAAGCAGCATCAAGAAGCGTATCAGGTTCTTCATGCGTGTTGTATGGATGGGTTCATTACAGTTAGCATAATGTATCACTTCCTATCGTTAGTCTGGCTGGCTGGCTATCCTGCCCCTTCACTTGCGCTCGCTCTTGTGCGCGAGCTGCTCCGCGAGCGCAACGTAGTCGACGTCCCTCCGCGTGCGTTTGCTGCGCGAGACCGCCATGGGCGCCTGAACGCCTCTCTCTTCAGCAACTTCTCCATCTGCTGCAGTTGCACCAGCGCCGTCTATCGAGCGCTTCTTGCTGGTCGCGCTGAGCACACTGATCGTGTTGACACTTCCAGACGCAACCGCCTGGGACGATGCGTAGTTTGCCAGCAGTGCGCGCTCGTGCGCGGCTTCTTTCGCGATGTCCTGCTCGTCCCAGCGCTCCTGCGACGGGTGGATCAGCGCGCGTGTATGGGCGGCGACGCTGCGCGCAAATGGCGAGACCATGCGGCCGTGGAAGTTGTAGCCGCCCTCGAGCACCGAGATGAGCCGTCCATTGCAGCACGCGTTCGCGATCTGCTTGACGTGGTGCACGAGCCACTCGTAGTCCTGCTCCAGCAGCGACACGTACCCCCAGTTCACGTTCTCCTTCTTGTGCGCATCAAAGCCCGCCGAGAGGAAGATCAGGTCGGGCGAGAACGCGCACAGCTTGGGCAGAATGTCATCCCGGAACGCGCTGCGCCACTTGAGCCGCGATGCCGACGCGCCGTCTTTGCAGAACTCGAGCCCGACGTTCCAGATCAGCGGCGCCTGCTTGACGCTCGACTCGCCTGAGCCGGGGTAGAACCACGCCGCCTGCTGTCCCGACCCGTGGTCATGGTCGTGCTCCGGGTCCTTGTGGCCGTAGCCGTGCACCGAGCAGAAGAACACGTTCTCCGCGTCGTCTTCACTCCGCCACGGCTTGTACTGGTGCACGATCTGCTTGCCCTCACCGTACGGGGTCTCGAAGCGGAGCTCCTGAGTGTGCGGCACGAGCTGGCGCACGATCTCCTCGGTGCCGTTGCCATGGTGCACGTCAAAGTCCAGAATCGCGATCTTCTGGATACCCTTGCTCTTGTAGTGGCTGCGCGCGTAGGCGGCGCCGATCGCGACGTTGTTGAAGAGGCAGAAGCCGTGGCTGCCCTCGGGGTCGTTCTCGCACACCACTTTGCCCACGGGGCCAGCGTGATGGCCCGGCGGTCGCACGACGCAGAACGCGTTTGTACAGTCGCCGTTCACGACTTGGTCCACCGCCTTGCAGACTGCACCAGCGGCGCGCGTGGCCGCGTCGTAGGAGCGCAAGGACAGCGCCGTGTCCGGATCCAGCGTGAACGTCTTGCCGCACTCTTCTTTGTCCTCGTCGTCGTCATCGCCGCTGTCTGATGCTACAGGACCTGCGAGCTGCGCACAGTGTTTGCGGATCTTATCCACGTAGTGGAACTCGTGCACGCGAAGCACGTCTGCGATGTCCGCCTGCTCAATGTCGTAGTCCCAGACCACGTGGTCCTTCACAAACTCCTTCGAGCGCAGGATCCCGAACAACGGGTCCACGAGCGTGTCAATGCGCTCCGGGTTCTCTGGCGGCGGCTCGGGACCTCCACGGCGGTGGTACGCCATCGGCAAGTGGCGCAGCGACTCGGGGTGGAAGAACAACTTTGTCGTCGTTGTTGCTTCTCTTTCTTCCCCTTCTCCATTGTCCTGGTTCTCGCTGGACAAAAGCCGAACCACTTGCGCAAACTTGGCTTTCTTCGCCAGCTCCACAGCCGTGTAGCCGTGGTTGTCCTTCAGCGCCAAGTCCACGAGCGAAGAAGCTCGCGTGTCTGCTAGCAGCAGCGCGACACCATCTGCGAAGCCCGCGAGCGCTGCAATGTGCACTGGCGTCTGCTGCAAGGTCGTCACGCTGTTCATGCTCACACTGTAGTCCGCCACCAGCTGGCGCACCACCTGCGTACTGTGGAACTTCATCGCCGAGTGCAGCGGTCGGAAGCCCACGCGGTTGGATTTCTCGAGCAACGGCTTGATGGTCGACAGCTTCTTGCTTTTGCTACTGCTGCCATCGTCATTGCTGTTCTGTTGGTGTTGCTCTGCTTGGCGCGCGTAAAATGCAGCAAACACGTCAAGACAGAGCGGTAGGTTGTACATCGCACACAGATGGAAGACCGAGTTGCCTTCTTCGTCCTTCGCGACCATCTTCTCGAAAAGGAGCGCCTTTACGTCGTCACTGAAACCTGCAGCTAGTGCGCTCCCATCGGCAGCAGCGTCATCGAAAAGCTGCGAGATCACAAACGTCGCAAAGTCCGGGCTCAGCGCGCCAACGCGGAGAATCAGGTGCACGATCGGCGTGTTCAGGTCGCCACACTTGATGCGCAGCATCGCACTCGTCAGCGCTTCCGAGTATTTCAGCAGGTGCATCACGCACTCTCGGCGCTGATAGATGATCGCGATGTGGATCGGCAGGCAGCCCATGTCGTCCTTCTCGAGCAGCAAGCTCTCATTCGCCATCACCTGCATCGAGCGCATGTGCGCATACTCGTCTTCTTCCTCACCATTTCCAGCAGCAGCAGTCTTCTCCTTGAGTGGCAGAAGCGCGCGGAGCGAGTCAATCGCGCCTTGTTCCACAAGGTTGTGCAGCGCGTACAGGTTCTTGTCCTCGTCGTCGTCTTCCTCGTCGTCCTCGTCGTCGTCATCATCGCTGCCACGGCTGTCTGCTCCTCCGTATCCACGCGCATACGCAGCATCAGTACTGTCGCTCTGCAGGGCCGAGTGCGCCTCCGCCTCAGAGGCGTCGTCATGTTCAGCGCGCGAGGCCGCTCCTGTTCCCGCCATTTTTGATTTTTGTTGCGCTTTTTCGTCCAATCCTGGAAAATGGGAAGAGTCCCAAAAATGGCGAGAGCGCACAGTACCCTTCTCAAACAACAGCCCCTAACTACAAACTCGAATAGGTGCAAATTCGCACTTATACGAATCCGACTATACTCTACCCACAAAATCGTACTTTCACGAGCCTCTTTTGTACAAAAATCTCCCTCTTTTTGGATTCGTACTCTATCGAGTGTGTACGGCACGAGGTTCTCCTGTCCTGCTGCGTCTGGTTCAAGTTGGAATCGAAAAGAAGAAAGGGAAAGCGCGCATTCATTCACGTTCTTGGTCCTTCGTGCTCTCTCTTTCTCTCTCTGTACGAGCGAGCGTCTGGTAACTACTGACGGCAGATCTGCGAGCTCACGCAGCGCGCTCGCCATGGCCAAGGCCATCATCTCATCGGTACGTCGTTACTTTCTCTCTCTCACACACCCTCTCATATATGCGCTTCTCTCACACGACTCTTTTGCTTTCCTTGCGTGTATGTCTTTCTGCAATTATATTTATTCACTAGATCCTCGAGTCCCAGTTGGGAAAGTACGTCGATGGGCTCAGCAGTGATTCGCTGCAAGTGGGGCTCTGGAGCGGCGAGCTCATGCTGCAGAACCTGTCGCTCAAGCCGCACGCGCTCGCAGAGCTGGAGCTGCCCGTGACCGTCATCAAGGGCAGCATCCGCCGCATCCACGTCGTCGTGCCCTGGAACCAGCTCGGCAGCGCGAGCGTGCAGATCTCGATCGAGGGTATCTACGCGCTGGTCGTTCCGAACACGAAGCTCCCGACGGCCGATGAGATCCAGCAGTCGAAGACGAACCAGATCGAGCGCCAGGAGCTCGTGCGCCAGCACAACCGCTTTGCCGAACAGAACAACCACGAGGGCGAAGACGAGAGCACGTTTCTCTCGCGCCTAACTGAGCGAATTGTCGATAACCTGCAGGTACGTTGTAGTGACGTGCTCTATTCGTGGACTTATTCTGTTAATGCTTGTATTCTTGAAAACGAAAGATTCTCACGAGCACTTTTCGCAATGCTGCTGCTGTAGGTGACCCTCTGCGATATTCATTTCCGGTACGAAGACAACATTTCGAACCCGGAAACACCGTTCGCGTGCGGCATCATGATCAAGAGCTTTTCGTTTCATACGACTGACGCCGAGGGCAGCGAGGTGTTTCTGGATCGAAGCGTGCGGAAGGAGAAGTTTATGCACAAGGGCATCAAACTGTCGCAGTTTTGCGTCTACTGGGACCGCCTGCCAAAGGCAGAGCCCCTGCGATTGCTTCAGAATCAACCGAACATTGAACGGGCGATGGAAGAAATGGTCCACGAGATGGCTCGCTCTGCAGAGAAGCAACAGCAGCAGGCTGTGTCGCCACGCGGCGGGAATCGCTTGTGGATCCTTCGCCCATGCTCACTCGCCGTTCAGCTGACGAAAAACGAAAGCCAAGACTACTCGCTTGCCGCAAAGTTCACGATCCAGGCGAAGATCAGCGACATCGCGCTCGGGCTGTCGCGCGAGCAGTATGAAGATATCCTCTTCGTCAACAAAGCATTCATGGGGCGGCGCGCAATCGAAGCGCACTTTCTGCAGGGACGCTGTCGTCCGTTCCATAGCGCTCGCAAGAGCCCGCGAGAATGGTGGGACCACGCGTCGTGTCTCGCGTTGGTGCGACGACAGAAGTCAGCTGAAGCGCCAAGCTTCAAAAAGATCCGCATGCGCTGGTCGACTGTACAAAAAGCAACAGCGGAGCGAAAATTGTACATGGAGGCATTTCGCATCCAGCTTCGCAAAGGCTCTGCGTTGGATCCTGGGTCGAAACAGTCGAAGTTTATGAAGTTGTACGAGAAAGTGTACCCTGTTGACGTGATCATGGCGGTACGAGACTTCGCGGAAGACGAAGAGATGAAAGCTGCCCAGAAGAAGAAACTTGAAGAGAGTGCAGCGGCTGCAAACCAGTCGAAAGCAGCTGCGAGAGGCGGAGGCTCCTGGTACGGCTATTTCTTTGGAGGAGCTTCCACCGGGTTGACTGCTGCAGCAAATTCACCAGATCAGCTCGAGGATGTGCTGACAGCGGAGGGTAAAGCGAGCTTGAAGCAAGCATACGACGAAGTCGCTACGAAGGAAAAAGTCCAGACAGTCCCACCAGGATGCAATCTGGTTTCAGTGAAGCTGCAACTGAAAAGCGGCTCATTTTCGCTTTATCAGTCAGGGCAGGTCGACGCGTTCCTCACCGCAAAGACAGATGGGTCGCTCGCGATCAACGTCCAGCCGTCTGACGAATGGGATGTCAAGTTTCGACTTCAGAGGTTTGAGATCCTCAACGGCAAAGCAAAAGACACAGTGTTTTACACGTTTTGCTCGTTGTCGTCTGGTGCAAAGATCGCCAACCCAAAGCTCCCGTGCGTGAGCTTCGATGCAAGTCTCCGAAAAGACAGCTCGAATGAGTATTCCGCTGCATCTTCAAGCGCTGGTGGCTCGAGCAATGTTCACCAAACTTTGAAAGCCCGATTGTCAGCGATGCCGATTCAAGTCATGATGGATCCATCGTTCCTGTTTGTTGTACAGAACTTTTTCCAGAGCATGCTGCCTGAACAGCAAATGGAAAGAGTCTGGAGTTTCGCGACGTCTTCCGTGTCGGACTGGATTTTCTCAGATCAAGAAGACGAGATGCTGGTGACTACGCTCAAGAGTAGCACTGTGAAGATGGGCTACGACGTAATCGTGGACATGAGCGCACCGGTCTTTGTTGTGCCCGAGAATGTCGAAGATCCAAAGTCAAGCATCGTTGTGGTCGATCTCGGACAGTTTTCTTTCAAGAGCGATAGCACGGCAATTGACCAGCCGAAGAAAGAAATGTCGGCGTCGAGTCTGGAGCCTGAAACACTGCTTTGGCGTCTTGAAGTGAAGAACATTCAGATTTTACTCGGGCGGCTGGATGACTTGAACTGGGCAGACGACGACTTCGGGAAGTTTGCAAAACTTGTCCAAGAGCTCAATTTGGATTTTGGCGTGGAGACGCTCGTCCCGTCGCAAGATTTTAGACCATCAAGGGAACAAGCTGTCGCTGCTTCGAACCCAAACGTGTCAGTGTCAGCAACGATTCCGCAGATCACCGTCTCTCTCGCAGAAGACCAGCTAATTACTCTGGCGCGAATCTACTCGTCCATCCTCGCGCAGGCTTTACTGGTTGGAAGTGGTAGTCAACAGACTGATCCAAGATTAGAAAATACACCAGCGCCAGCTTCCAGCACTGAAGTCACAAGCCAAAGCGACTCGAAGAAAGCCAGCCCTCGCTCATCCATTGACAAGTACCACCTACAAGTGCAAGTTTCACTGGGAGAAATTGTCGTCAATTTGCGTGAATCAGCAGCCAGGGATGCATTTCGGCTCAAGGTTACCCAGACATCTTTCGACCTTGGGGTGTTCTCGTCCCAGTATGTTCTTCAAGCGAGGCTTCAGTCTCTGCTGATGGAAGACATGCTGTATGACTCGGCGTCGTGTTTCCGCCAACTGATGTCGACAGGAGCTGCTGAAGAAACACATCTTGTCTCGATCGATGTGACGATGTACCCACCAACATCGCAGTCGTGTGATAAAATTGACAACCGAGTTGTGGATCGAGAGGCTTTGTTCATGGTCGTCGACATGAAGTTCAACGTTCTGGACGTCCAGTGGAACCCGTCGTCCATGTCGCTGTTATACCGGATCGCAACGTCGTATATGCTTGCGATTCAGCACCACACAGTCTGTGCCGACCTGTTCGGAGCAGCCACTTCTGCTGATTTCCAAGGATCCGGTGGCGGAGCAGATCACGAGATTCCTCTGATTGGAGAAGACAGTGTTGCTGAGATCCAGGGACAAGGATTCTCGACCGCTCTCTCACCTGTTGTGCCGCCCACTTCTCAGATCCCGTCAATGCTGATTCGAGCGTCCCTGGTGCAATTCAGCGTGACTTTTAACAAAGACGATATCAATCGGCAGCTGGTGCAGTTGTCCGTCAAGGACGCATCATTGGAATTCGCGAGCAAGGATGTTTACGACGCCAAAGCGCGACAGCAAGTTGCTTCGTATGAGTGGAAAGGCTATCTGGGCAACTTCATCGCGACGGATTTGAGCATGGTGAAGCATTCAGTGTACTCGCCACTCGTCGGGTTGGACGAATCGATCTCAGCATCTCCGGCGTCGGCGCAGAAAGCACGAAAAACTGCGTTGCTTACCTTTTCGTACTCGTTCGACCCTTCAGTTAGAGACAAAAGCATCTTGTCGCTTCAATTCCAGCCTGTGCGAATGGTGTACTATCATCAACAGGTTCTAGAGCTGGCGGACTACCTGTTTGAAGGCATCCTGGGCACCATGGTGAGCCAGACGCTCTTCAGCGCCACTCAAATGCTGCTCAGTGAAGCCGAGTCGGGTGTTGTTTTCCAAATTTCGAGCGAGAAGCCGACCGTGATCCTACCATTGCGGATGACAGATCCCAACCATATCCAAATCACGGCCGACTTGCTCAGTCTTCGCCATTTCCCAACAAGCGCAGTCCACTATTTTGGAGCGGGACCGCTTGATAAGAGAAAGAGGGTGATAGCCCCAGGAGAAGCGCTTGCGTCGAGTGTTGTGCGTCGAAGCGATTGCATTTCGCTCCGTGTCGACTACAAGCAAGTTTCGCTGAAGAATGTGAACGTCTTTTGCGTTTCAGACGCTGGTGAAAGCGGTCCGTCACTGGGGTCTTCATCTTCAATGAAAAGCAAGCTTCACTACCAAAGTGTGGTGGCAAGTCCAATGGACTTGGTGGTCGACGTCGAGGATTTGGCTTCGTCGGACATTTGCTACGAAGACAGCCCATACCTTCCTCGCTTTTCGATCAAGGTGTCAATGTCAGAGCTGGTGTTGCTGGTTCAGCGAAGCAACTACCTGATGTTCGTGGGCTTGGTGACGGACAACTTCGGCGCTGAGCAGCTCCAAGTTTCTACTTCCACGTCAACCAACCAGGAAACTAAAGCGAAGGACGCGTCAGCCGGCTGGGGTTCTCCGTCTGGCCGCCCAAGTGTCTCGTACACATATTCAAGAACCGACCTGGAAGCGGTGACGATGGAACTGGGCTTTTCAATGAAGAATCTCCGGTGCATTCTTTACGAAAAAGATCTGAGCGGACGAGTCCATCAGCATGACTTCAGAAGCAGTTCGGCTCGCGCTGATCTCATCGCAAACGAGGCGCTGAATGCTTTTGTGCGTCCAGGCGAGAAAGCTGTGAGCGAGATTATCGGGAGCGATTTTGCGGTGTCGCTCAACTTCCTCCGCAATCTAAGCCCGAACATTTCAGTGCGAATCGCCTCATTCTTCGTGCGTGAGCTCGTACATGGCATTGAATTGAGGCAAGCTTCAACGTCTCTTCACGCCGGGACCACCAGTTCTGGTCATCTATCGGAGTCGGATGGTAGCAATGACCACCAGCTCAACAGTGAATCCCAGGGTATTTTGATGGTGTGCACCCAGCCTACCCTGGTAACCTACTCCTGGGACGAAGCGAAACTATCCTGTGAGCTTGATCTCAATCTCTCAACTGCGACTGGGGTTTTGATCCCCAAAGCCGTTCTTGGTCTCGTGGATTTTTTCACCGTTCCAACCAACCTGTCGCCATCACCCACATCGCCAACAGCAATCGATTCCCGGCCTCAATTGCAATCTCAGGACAGCGGCTCGCGCATGAAGAGGCGACAGAGCATCACAGAAATCCTGAAAGAAGCGCAGGGACCAGAGTATGCGATGACAGTGAGATTGTCGGCGACGAAGGTTGCGATTGACGTCCCTCAAGAGTTTTACAACGCTAAGAGCCCTCGACTTTCGCTCGGCGCGGATTTATCGATCGAATACACGTGGAAGCCAGCAAGCCAGAGCGAGAAGCAAAAGAACGGGGGTGCAAGATCATCCGACTTCGATATCCAGAGCAGCGTTGTCGTTGATGCACGCGCAATTGAGGTTCTCGTGAAGAACGCGAATCGCCAAGGCTGCCGCGTATCATATGACTCCACGGGCCGCGATCAAAGTGTTCAGATTGCAACGATGGTCCAAATCTTGGAGCCGTGTGATCTGCACGTGGAGGTTAGCGACTTGTTTCCACACGCGGGGCAACAACAGCAAATTGTCGCATTCCGATTCACTCCGATCGAGATGTTTGTGTCATATGATGACGGGTGCATCGGCGTCGAGACGCTTCGGAACATGAACGAGAGCTTGGCGCACCATGAACTGAAGAAACAGCAAGACGAAGCAGAGAAAGTGTTGGAAAAGGCGAAACACGCGGGAGGCGTGCTGTCGCCTAAAACGTTCGCGAACTCGAGTCTACAGAACGCAGACGGCTTGGAGATCCACCGCTATTTCACATGCGAAGTCAGCTCGATGCGCTTGACCGTGATCAACGACTGTGACGGATGTGATATGGGGCTCGTGCAGATGCAGATCCAGCGCTGCAATGTGTTTATGAACGTTACGTACGCTCCAACTCCTACGCCAGGCACGGCATTCCCTCCTCCAGCGACGATTATTTCCGGCGGTGGCGGATTTGTGATGATGATGTCATACTACAACCCAGACACTCGCACGTGGCATCAAATGTGTCGGGAATGGGGACTCGATGTCTCTCTTCAAGGCTCCATTTACAATGAAACACCACTCCAAATGGCAGCCCAAGGTCAGCCGCGAGCCAGCGACAACGAGCTGCACATCATTCTCACAGCGAATCAGCCGCTCGATCTCCTTGTCACGCACGGTTTACTTGAAGTCGTCGCATCTGCCGGTGGCGCGTGGAATCGGAGAGCGTATGGTACAGTTGTAGGCTCGCCTCCGGCATCCCCAGTCTCAACAAGTGGAAGTCCGCGATCAAGCAATCGAGAGTCGAATGAAAAGAAGAAGCACGCGCCTTGTGTTGTGAGCAACGACACGGGCTTGCAGTTGCGCTTCTGGCTCACAAATGGGCAATCGACAACGGAGAAGCAAGTGCTGCCAAGTGGAGAGATCGCAGACCTGCATTACGTGCACACTGTCGGTCGCGGATCAGGCGTTGTGCGTAAGTACGCTTCGTCAGATCGTGAAAACAATATGCGGCTATGCGTCGAGCTCCTGGATTCGTCCTTCCAGCCAGTGCAAGGGATCATCTTCGAACAGCTAGGCTCGCGCGCGTTCCCGCTCATCGATGTTTCCGGAAGTCTGTCGCAATTCACGCTCAACTGCTACGCAAAGCTTGTCGATGGACGCATCTTGCTCTCTGTGTCGTCGCAAATGAAACTCGTCAACAATCTGTCGATGCCGATTCAGCTACTCGTGAACGATCCAACGTGGCACTCGCCAGTCGACATTGGAATTCTCTACCCTTTCCGAGAATCAGCAATCCCCGTGCTGCTTTCTCTCGGCACGGAATTGCGAGTACGCCCCATTGACGATGCGTTTTCATGGAGTGCACCAATTCCAGTGCAGACACGGTCGGCGATCGAGCAAAAAGTCGAAGCGTCTTCAAATGGGGCAGCTGATATACACAGCGCGATTTTCTGTGTATCAACGACTATCGAGCAGTCGCTGCGTGTTGTGTGCCTATCCGAGCCGATCGTGATCATCAACAAACTCCCAGTGCAAGTCGAGTACTGCATCAAGAGTCCGCTTTTGAACCGGACGAACAAGTCCACCAGCAAGGCAAACATGCTCGGTGTTGGTGCAAAAGGAGGCATTTGGTGGAGCGACAGTATGCAACGACCGCAGTTCCAGCTGACAGTCGAAGGGTGCAGACCCAGCAAATGGGTGGAGCTCGTGCACCCGAACACAAAGTCTGGGGAAGTGTTTTCTGTCATGCTCGAGCGGCTGGACGGGCGTTGGTTCAAGCTGCTGATCCAAGTCATCGAGGAGACTGCGAAGTCCATGCACGTGTTCTTGTACGCGGAGGTGTGGTTTATCAACCGAACGGGACTAGAGCTGGTCTACGGAAACGAGATGGACTCGGAAGCGTACGTCCCGCCAATCGGCGCGCGAGCGCTCGTCGGGAATGCTCAAATCTCTGCGTTTTCTAGCGCGAGTGACTCAAGTAACGGGCCACCAGTCGTTCGAGTGCGCATGGGCTCGTGCAATTGGTCGTCGCGGTTTGTTGCCGACCCACGAAGACTGAGCTGGCAGGACGAGTGTCTCTCGTTGCGGTCCGACCGACGCACAGAGGACGGATCGACCATGCTCTATGAGTTTGGTGTGTCTGCGGACTACTCAACTCGCCATTTCGGCTCGATCACGACGCTCGTGAGCGTGATTCCGCGGTATTTGATTCTCAACCACACACCGCACACATTGCTTCTCTTGGAAGACTCGGTGAACAGCAGCGCGAGGGATGGGGGTAACGCTGCGCATCACATTCTCGCAAAGGGCGACGTGTACGCGCTGTACTGGGTCACTGGTGCACGTTCAAAGTTGCATGCGTCAGTCATCGCGGAGCAGAACAACTACGGCTGGAGCAAAACGTTCTCCCCCGACGAGGTTGCGTCCAGCGACTTGGTGATTCCAACAGTATCGCACGGCTCCAGTGTCCAAAGCAAGAACACAAACCTCACGCTGCAAGTGAATGTGAAGCGAGGCAGCATTTCTCAGTCGACGTTCGTGATTGTGATCAGCGAAGCGCTAGTTGGCAACGACGACTCAGCTTCTCCGGTCGCATCGCCGCTCCATGCGCAAAGGCATCAAGCGTCTGCGCATGTCGGCTGGGACACTTTCAGCTTGCACACTCAGATCGCAGGCATTATCGTGACAGTGGCGGATAAGAAGCAGACGGACGAGTCGAGTGGTTCAAGGAGTGCTGACAAGCAAAAGGCGATGCGAGGGATGCAGGAGCAGTTCGCAGACACGACGAACGAGAATGTCGCGCGCCTCACGATCTCTCGCATCAGCATGGAGAGCAACGTGTCGCCGCAGGGCACATCTGCGAAGATGAACATCATGGGCGTGAAGATCGAGGACTTGCTGGCGAACTCGAGCAACCCGGTGGTCTTGCGACCAGTGTTCCGCAACGGTCCGTACGACCCGTACCGTGGCGGAGGCGGTAGCGGCGGCGGAGAGAAGTACTTTTTAGAGATCACGTACGTCGAGAAGCCGCATGCGAAGTACACGTGGGTCGAGAAGCTGCGCGTAGAGCTCCAGGACGTGAAGATCACGACGTCGATGCGCTTCGTCGACCGGCTGAATGGACTCACAAAGGAGACGATCTCGCACTTCCAGAGCCGCTCACTCTCGTCGTCGTCACACGCGGCGTCGTCGTTGCTCCAAGAGAAAGAGAGCGACGAGAACATTCTCGAGTACTTTGTCACGAGCGCAGCATCCGAAGAAGATGATGCGTCCATGGCGTCGATCACGGGCCAGAAAATCTACATTGAGAGCGGCGAGATCGAGCCGGTGCGCGTGGTGGTGAGCTTCAGTCGCGAAAAGGGCGACACGCGCAGCGCAGACGTCAAGTCGCAGGGCTTTTGGCTCGCGAACCTCAAGTTCAAGATCGAGAACGCCTGCCTCACGCTCGACGCGTACAAGATCTCGCACGCCATGGCGACCCAGGAGGCGCTAGTCGAGTCGCTCTCGAGCTTCTACGTCAAGTCGGTCAAGTCCCAGGCGCTCGGGCTCATCGACTCGATCCAAGTGACGTCGCTCGTGACGAGCATGGTCACGGGCGGGGTCTCATCGCTCATGAGCACAATCCTGGGCAAGACAGATCCGTCGCTGGCGTCGTCGTCCAGCAACTTCAAGTACCAGTTCCAGACGAACTCGCAGATCATCGACAAGCACTCGAAGAGGCTGGCGCAGTGCCGCTCGAGCACGCAGTTCCTCGAGCAGATCCGGCACCTCGTGTACGACTGGGACTCGAACCATACGGGGCTGGAGGCGCGCGGCTGCGTGGCGCTCGGGATCCTCAACAACTCGCGCCACTCGCTCGTGATCAACACGCGGCTGAACGACGGCGCCGAGATCCGCGTGCTGCCGTTGGGCAGGCGCTCTCTCGCGAGTGTGGTCGACAGCAACAGCGCGTCCTCTGGCGAGCAGCAGGCGTTTGGCCGCAACGAGTGGCGCGCAGACCGCGCGGTCGTGGTGTTTGCGTGGGGGTACACGCCGACGCTGCTGACATCGGGCGACGTGTACTTCACAGTGCAGTCGAACGCGTGCAACGTGTTTGTGACGCGCAAGACGGCGCGACTCAAGGCGAACTTGGGGTACACGGCGACGTTCACGCACCAGGAGTCGCAGAGCTGGTGGGCGACGAATGTCGTGATCGTGGGCGACGACATCCAGGCGCACCCTCCGAGCCACACCACACCCGCGAGCTGCCGCTTGTCGGTCGATACGAGTGCGAGCGCAAGCTCTGCTCCAACGCGTCGGTTTAGCAGTAGTGCCAGTATCACTGCAAGTGGCGGGAGTAGCGACGCGTACGATTTGTTTGGCGGCGGGTCAGCGCCATCATCATCGTCGGCAGCTCAGGACGAGTACGAGGTGGTGTTCTCCAGCGCGTCGCTTGGGATCATCGCCAAGCAGAGCGGTCGGTCGGTGATCGTGCGCGAGCTCTGCGCGTTGCCGTCCGGCGCACCGGGGCCAGCACAGGCGACGGGCACGATCGCGCCGGGCGACTCGATCCTCACGGTGAGCGGCATGACCGTGACGAACACGACGCAGTTTGCGCAGCTCGTGAGTCAGAGTCCTCGCCCGGTCGTACTGCGCTTCCGGCGCTTCGCATCGAGTGTTCAGCCGACGGAAACCGCAGCGTACAGTCTCTTTGGCGAAGCTGGAACAGGCAGCAGCAGTCGCACCAGTAGTATCAGTTCGCGACAGAGACCAAGCGAGGCAGAAGACGGCAGCTTTGACCTCTTTGGCGCCGGTGGCAAGTAGAGCCAAGACACGCATGTATGAGTGTGTTCAGCAGTAACCTGCTGCCATCCATGCCAAGGAGAAATGGGCTTCATAGATTGCGCAAATAGTCTCCGAATCTCGCCGTTTTTGGGATTCAAGCAGACCCGAGTTCGTCATCCTGGCGATCTGCATATAAACTCTGCTACCATCCCCATCCTACACAACACAATGAAAGAACTGGTCAGGGTGCTTTGCAGGAGGACTTCTGCAAAAGAGTGACCGAGAGAAAGTGAAAAAGTGCAAGTGTGCCAAGCACACCCACGAATATACGAATGACAAGCACAAGCCCTCGATTGCATTCATGTCGTTTCGATGCTTGCGCTTCTGCAAACCTCTTTCTCTCAGTGAGCCAACCATTGCCGCTCGGAAAAAGAACAATGCCAGCCAGCCGAACTTGCTGGAACTCCAGCAATCACTACTACTCTCTGCTCTTCTGAGCGGCACATGCATTGTTCGCAGTTGTGTAGCTCCTGAGTTTCTTCTGACTTTGCATCATCATTCCTGTCAACTTCAACTTGCTGATTGGATTGCAGCAACTTAGTGTGGGCCACACACAGCTATGTATAAGCATACACGAGAAACATACTTGACATACGGATGACTTGTAGGAAATGTCCAATTGTAAACAAGTTCTCACCTCGATTGATGGGCAAATCCTGTAACTTGGGAGTCGAAACGTTCCTACCTGCCGCCAACGCCAACTCGCACAGCTACCACCGATAGTAACGGCCAACAGATACCTTCGATGCCTTTACGTACCTTGTGCGAAAATGCCGCATTGCCTCTTTTGCGATGTGACATTTGTATGCCTTGCTTCCCTACGTTCAAGGGAACGCATTTGATTTCTTTATGGATGCAGAAAGCCCCACTTACAAGCAAATTACGGCGTTATCGGTATATCGTTTGCTGCCCTTCGAAGAAATAGGCCAGCGCAACTATCAGCAAGATACAAATCGGCAATGCAGTAATTCTGCCACACACAAAGAAATGAACAATTAGGACGCTCACAGACATACTTTGTGCATGCATAACGCATCCAGCAACCACGCTAGCCGCAAGTTTGGAGAAGAGCCTGCTTTCAACCATTTGTTTGAGCTGGCAGAACGGACACAATGAAAGGAGAGATGCCGGCTGACGCACGTGCTTTTAGTCCCTCTTGAGACGTGCTCATATTTATTTGTGCTCATACAGTCATACCTCCCATTAGTAAAGATTGTCAAGTTTGGTACTCTCTTCAAAATGATCAACAACCTCTATAAAGTGGTTAAACATTTTTACACACATTCCTGCTAGAAATTCAAAGTGGTGCGCAGCGAGCTTTGTGGTCGGCCACAACCGAAACAGAAGCTCAGCAAAGACGGCGACACGTACAGTCACCATTCTCAATACTAAACAGCAAGATTGCAGCCAGAAAATATACAATTTGACAGGGAAGCACACAGATATAGGAATTAAAATATAAAGGTATCTATTCAGTTAGCTGGCTCAGGAGCAATGCAAAGCTTGTCCATTCCAGAAACAAGCTTATAGATGTCTGCCGCAAGAATTCCAGTGTGACGCCAACTGTTGACAACAGTGGCTTTCATCACCGTGTCTCACGCCTGCTGGGCCCACCGCATTGCCACTAAG
>JAADVN010000471.1:0-18002 GCA_023335535.1 Globisporangium spinosum | reverse complement strand
GCACGACGTCATCGACGAAGGCAGCGTGGTGCTGGTCGGTCCGCCATGCGGCGATTTCGTGCTAAAGGAGAGTCTCGCTAAGCCGGCCGTGTTCTTGAGCGGAGGCGTGGGCGTCACACCGCTGCTGAGCATGCTCGAGTCACTCACCGCCTCGGGCTTGACGCAGCGTGCGGTGTTCGTGCAGTACGCGCGCGACCCCGAAGTGCTGGCGTTCAGCGACCACCTGACCAAGCTGGCACAGGAGCACGAGCTGCTCGACACACACACCGTGCTGGCGTCAGAGGGTGGTGTGTTTGACCTGGCGGCATTGGAGAAGTGGCTCCCAACGAAGGACTGCGAGTACTACTTCTGTGGACCAGCGGGCTTCATGGCGACTGTCAACAAGGCGCTCGCGACCGAGTGGGACATCCCCGCCGAGCAGCGCCACTACGAGTACTTTGGCCCGACGCAGGACATTGACGCCTGAGTTTAGACTTCGTATGGATACATATCGTAGTGGCCTGCTGCCTTTCGTTTAATCCGCAATTCATATATTCCCACGTTTCTGGGCCTGTAGTTCACAATTTTGACATTTAGCTGTTTTAGACAATGTGTCGAAAAGACCAGCATTTGCTCAGACGATGTGGTGAGCAGACACACACACTTGTGAGAAAACACATTGCTGCCTCAGCAACTCATTCAAGTATGTTGTGCTCGTCGCCATCCCAAGAGACCGCAGTCGACATGAAATCGCGCTGCTGTCGTTCTACTATACCGGAAGTCGTGCGGATTGGATGACAATGCCAATCAAGTGGGGATCGAGATCGCAAATAAATCCAAAAAAATGAGCTTGATCACGCCCACATACAGAGAGAAGTTGTGGTCGCAACGAGCAACATCGCGATGGCAACGTCGCTGTTGCGACCGACAGAAGCTTCTCGGAAATCCATAGTGGACAATGGTGGATGAGGCACATTTTGGAGGTCTCGAAGAAGATAAGAGCAAAATGTCATAAAAAGAAGGTCGCGCAGTGTCACTTCAACCGTTCTTCAGGCTGGACGATGCAACTGAACTTGTTTGGTGCATGATACGAATTGTCTTGCATTTGAAACATAAGCAATCACACGACACTTGAAAACTTGGTCACAGCAACAAACAAAAACAGTGGAAGGACTTCAAATCGGTACCGTCCAGAAAGACTCACAAACGACGGACGCCCTTGCTCAGGGTGCCCTACATGCGTTCCATGGGATGAACCGGGCCGCAACTTCAATTTACGTACTTCAGACGGAGAACTTGTTCTCGATTCCCAAGAATTACTCAGCATCCATATTATGAAACCAAAATGCTGGGATGGAGGCAGATGACCGAGAAACTCGAAGAACGGTAACTTCGTTTGACCGGTTCCAGCTTTGCGAATTGATGTGACCTGTGAATGCAGACGAACAGGTTGAACAACTGGGCCTTGTCGCTCTTGTCAGGTCAACCAACCAACCCAAAGTGTTCTTTTTGTGCACGCGCTGAAATGCGTCGAAATGGCTTCGTGTCCATCATCACTGGTATGTTGTAGCATCCATCCGTCCAGAAGCGGAACCAAACCGACGATTTGCAGATCCAAAACAGAATTGTCTGGGGTTGGCTCAAGTGAAAGAGTCGAATAGCCGTCCCTTAGTGAAAACAAGTACAATCTGTTCAGCATACTCGCTTTTTCTGAGACAAGTCCTCATACATTGAAATGGTTTGGCTAAAATGAAATGTACCCATGTCTCCACATAGTAAAAGCAAGTGTAAAACCCTTTTCCTTTTCACTCCTGTTTTTGACGGAAACGATGAATAGCAGACGAACAAAAGACAGCATTATACAAAAATACAGAGAAATGTAAAAATAAATGTATATGCATCATTTTGAAGTATGCAGAGCATTCAGGGTCAGCGTAAACAAAACATGACCGATTTGTAACAGCACTCACTCATTTCTCGCAAGATTAGCATCCCACGCTTTTGAGAAAATTTTTTGTCAAAAGAACCTTTGCAAAAAGTAGCCTCAAAAACAGAATACCCTTTTTATCTTGATACGCCTTGTCTCAAGTTGTAGACAGCTTTCCTGACATAACTAACCTCTATAAAAGCATGAGACTTTCTATTTTTGTAGAGTTGCACCTGCCTCATTATATCCAATCAGCACATCTCCCACTCCCACTTCTTTCACTTTTCACTTGTCGTAATGCACACACACGAGAGAGAGAGAGAGAGAGAGCGACCCAAGTCAGCCAAGCATTTGAACTCGTCACTCAGAGCCATTCGCGAATTGACCAAGTGACGCACAAGCCAAGGCCGCAAGCGAGACCAGGAGACCAGGAGACCAGTCCTCAGAGTATGTCGACCACCGCCGTCACCACCAAGAGCGAGCGCGCGGCGTCGCGCGTGGACGCGCTGCGCGACAGCATCCCGAGCTCGTGGCGCGCGCAGCATATGCCGCAGCACCTGCGCCACACGGAGGGCAAGTTCAAGAACGCGCGCGGCCAGGCGCTAAGCTACGTGTCGCTCTTCCCGCCGTCCGAGACCACGCCCGTGCGCGGCATCCTGTTCTTCCTGCACGGCATCAACGAGCACTGCCGCCGCTACTATCACTTGTACGAGCAGCTCTGCGAGAACGGCTTCGGCGTGCTCGCGTACGATCTGCTGAGCCACGGCCAGAGCGACACGTGCGAGCACGGCGTGCGCGCGCACGCGAAGAAGTTCCATTATTTTGTGGACGACACGAACGCCATGCTCGCGTTCACGAAAGAGTCGGTGTTCCCGCAGTTTTTGAGCAAGGAGCAGTACCCGACGCTGCCGCCAATCGTGCTCTCGGGTATGTCGTACGGCACGCTCGTGAGTCTGCACACCGTGCTATCGGAGAAGCACGCGTTCAGCGCGGTGGTGCTTGTCGCGCCAGCAGTTTCAGTGGAGATGACAACGACGCTGCGCGTGCAGCGCATCTTCGCCAAGCCGCTCTCGGCGCTGCTTCCAAAGGCGCGCGTCGTGCCGGCTGTGAACCGCGAGTGGATCTGTCGCGACCCGGATTTCCTGGAAGATTTCGAGAACGACCCGCTGAACTACGGCGGCGAGATGACGTCGCGCATGGGTGAGCAGTCACTGAGCGCGATGATCGAACTGCAGAAGGACATGCGCGTGGAGCAAGCCGACAGCAACTTCTGCAAGGTGCCGATCCTGCTCATGATGGGCTCGAACGACAAGGTCACGAGTCTCCCGATGGCCAAGGAGTTCTTCAACCGCATCGCGAACCGCGACAAGGAGTTCAAGCTCTTTGAGGGGCCGTACCACGCGCTTTTCGACGACCCAGACAAGGACCAGGTGTTCGACCACCTCATCCAGTGGCTGCACTTGCGCTTCCCAGAGCCTGCAGCCATCGTCGCTGTTGCCACCACTGAAGAAAATAAAGAAGAAGCACCAACGGCAGAAGCCGTGAAAAGCGAAGTCGCGCCAGCACCAGCGACTATTGATGTGGTGGCGACTGAAGAGAAGGCGGAGGTTGCGGCAGCCGAAAAGGAAAAATCGGTTGAACCAGTTGCCGCTGACGAAATCAAGGCGGAGGTAGAGGTCGAAGCTGTTGAAGCACATGCAGTGACCGAAGAGAAGACGGAGCAGGTGAAGGTTGCGGCTACTGAAGTGAAGGTGGAAGTTGCAGTGGAAACGGTGGCGGAAGTGTCGGCTGCGAAGGCCGAAGTTGTCGTGACTGAGCAAAAGACCGAGGAGGTGAAGGTTGTCCAAGAAACCGCTGATGAGGTGGTGGCGCAAACCGAACAGAAGACCGAAGTTGAAGCCACTGAGGTGAAGGCGGAGACCACGACAGAGTCACAACCTGCTGCTGCCACCACTCCGCAACTGTGAATAGGTCAATGATATGCTTGTTTAATATACCAACCGCATGAAGAAGGGAAGAGCTTGGTGTTCGTTTTTGCTTTAGATTGCACAGAAAGAATCTTCACAAAGATGAGCATTCATCATTCATTCACGTTTATGATTAGCTTCATCTCTTCACTCATCATGCGCCAACAACATCTACCATGTAAATCTGCACTAAGGCTTCACATCCGAACAAGATCTCATGGCGTCCGCCTTCGTCTGGATCACCTTGGACGCGGTCTTGGCCAGCATCTGCATCACCGCGTACTGACTTTGGGTCAAGCTGCGCTGCTCGAAGTCCAAGCAGCACACCGAGCCAACAATCGTCCCGTCATGGGCGGTAATAGGAAACCCGCAATAGAAGCGTACGCCGTTCTTCTTGACCGCGTCTGTGCTGTAAAAACGCACGTCAGCCTCGGGGTTCCGGATCAACAGCGGCTTGTTGTCCATGATCAAGTGGGAGCAGAACGCCTGGTTGCGAGGCATCGAGGTGCGGTGCAGAAACTCGGCGTTGCACGAGAGAATAAACTGGTTCTCCTCGTCGACGACCGTGATCATGCTGATTGCGCACTGCAGAGTCTCGGCCGCGAGCGTGCAGATAATGTTGAGCTCCATGACCTCGCCGAGGTTCACAAAGTTGTGGGTGCGGATCGCGTGCAATCTCTGGGCTTCGTTCTCAGGCAGCGGATAGTCTGGAACACCCATCGCTGGGTTCTCAGGAACGTGGATAAGGTAATTCCGAGATTTTGCGTTCGCGAGCACGCACTCGTCCAGCGGAGGTGGACACGCTGCTTGGAGCTCGAGCGTCTTCTCGAGAGCGACGATATGGTCCGTCTTGGACTCCAAGTTTCGGACCTCGCTTGGTTTTGCGTCCAGCTCACGCTGGCTCACAATGTATCGGATCACAGCCTTCGCGGCAGCTCGGCTGCTCTCGTCAGGATCAGCGAGTGCGTTCTCAAAGACACCCACGAGCGCTTCGCGTCGCTGGTTGTTGCCACGCTTTTTGGGACTACTCTCGACAAAGTCCAGCTCCACTTGGATCGAGCGACGCCCGCCACCACGCGTGCTGATGTCCGCATATTCACACGAGTTGACGCACTCTATGCAGCGCGTGCAGATCAAGATCGACGCCGAGTGGCCGTTCAACGTCTCCATCTTCTCCTGCGAGCAGCACTTGTTGCACACGTTGTACGCGCAGAGGGCGCACCGCTGCTGCTTCTTGAGCAGCTTCAACATGTGGAGGTTCTTGGTGCAGCAGATGCAGCGCGAGTTGTTGCCTGCAAGGAGCGCAGACTGATCGGCAAACTTCTGGACGCCAAGGCGCCGTCGTCGCACGATCTTGGGGATGCGGCACACGCCCTTGGCGAGCATCATGAGCCTCGCGGACGCCATTTTAGAGCTTGCAATTCCCTTGTTGGCTCGACGGCCCACGTTGTCGTTACCGTCGTGTTTGCCGTGGAAGACAAGCCGTACCGACCGGGTTCGAGGGATCCGCTCGATGAGGAACGCGGTCGTGACATCGTTCAGCTGGTCGACGCGCGAACGCAGCGCCTTGCCAGTTCGAATTTCGCAGGCAGGCATCGAGCTCTGGGCGATGACCAGGCTGTCGCCGCTGGGAGAGCGCTCGAAGGACTCGAGGAAGCACCACTCTTCGTTGCGGGCAAACAGGTTGGAGCGCACAAACGTGCCGGTCTTGACCGCGACAAAGTTGTCAGCAGCATAGGTCGAGCTCGATCCTTCTTCAGGCTCGTCACCATCCTGCTGCTGCACTGGCGGCAGCGAGACAGCGTGCACAAGCGACCCGTAGATGAAGTCTTTCTTGTACAGCGCCTTCATGCTGGCGTTCAAGCCCGCCTCGTTGAACGACCGCAGCACCGCGATCACTTCCTCAATGCTGCAGTTGATATCCCCCGCCGCGAGGACCTCCGGCTGCTTCTGACGCTTGATCTCGTCGCCAGACGCTGCTTCGTACAGTGCGAACTCCTTCCGACCTTCCTTCCACATCCAGTTGCTGAGCGACAAGTTTGTGAGCGCATCAAAGTCCAGCTTGGCAGCGATCTCGTGACCGCGCGCGCAGAGCTCCTGGTCGGCGACATAGACTTTGGCATTAGCGCCACATGGACTGTCCGTGACGCTGGATATGCAGGACGGGTCGTCGCTAAGCGTCGAGGACTGCGAGCGGAACTTGCTTCGGAGTGACGAAGAAAATGGAGTAGTGCCGAGATGCTTGGACTCGTTAGTGTCTCTGTTGGTATTTTGGCTTTGTCTCGCGTGTCGTCCGGGAATCCGTGCGATGAACGACGCGAGGTTGCTGCGCGTCATGACTCTCCTGGATATCAATCAGTACGTGGTGTGGTGGAGACTTCTCTTCGTTGGCGTTGGATCTACCAGTAGGTATGTGCCTAGTGACTGGATGGTGCCACTTGAATGCTAATGCCGTGTCGTGTCGTGTCGTGGTAGGTAACACCTGGTGTCCTTGACCGAGAAGAAGTGGAAATGAAGGAGCGAGTCATACACGCGAGAGAAACCTGAGACTGCACTACTTACTGTGCCTGGGTCGTACGAACCCAAAAGAACAGGATGGAGTTGCTGTACTCTACCACTCATTCGCTTCTGCGATCAGGATGATTGAGAGAGAGATCCCAAAATTAGCTTTCAGAGAAATCTTGGAGCCATGAAACGTAAGAACAATTAGAGTAAGAACCCACCGGAGAACAGCCGCGGAAGCGAAATGGAAACACCTACGCCAGTGTTGCGCTAGAGAGTGCTCAAGGCACGCATTCAGGTGGCCCATCGAATGAGGTCGGATGAGGGGCTAACTTGTTGTCAAACACAAAAAAGGAAGGAAGAGGTGCGCGCAAACGATCGACTCAAGTCAAGCCCATTGGACCACTGGAGACCACCGATTTCGTTAGTGCTGTTACGCCCCCAAACACCCGCTGAAGAACAACAACACCTCGAGAATGCTGCTAAGCTTTCAAATCGAATAGCACGGCTCCTCCGAGTGCCCACGACCGCGATTCTATTCAATCACACAACGTTCGGAATGAGGCGAAAGATCCGGAAGGAGTCGACACGATGCGACAAGGTAAAGACCAATATATATTAAGGTTGCGATGCCTCCTCTACTCTGCTGCCGTACATAATGGGGAGGTAGGGTCTTCTGGAACACAAAATCCAGAGTCAGCCACCGCAATCACAATGGCGAACAACACCTCCGTCGGAATCTCTTTCTCTTCCATATCTCGCATGTATTCGCTTCGATGCAATTCTTCTCGACGCTGAGTGGCTAAAACCTAAAAAAAAAATATAGCGATTGTTTTTGCCCTTTATTTCGTGGAAAATCGAACTCACATAGGCGACTGTGAGTGTAGATGGCAAAAATGCCCTCAAACAGTCGACGCTGTAGATATCGCCGCTGCTTCTTCGCGTGTGCGATTTTTTTGTGTGAAAAAAAACAGAAAAAAAACGAATCGGAATGTGGAAACAAAGTGGAAGGAAAATCCGTTCGCAGTCAACAATGTTGCTCTGCAGAAACGGATTATGAATGGCTGGATGGCAATCATGTGCTTGCATATTGAACGCTCGCTCGCTTAAATCAATTTCGTACACAAAAGTAGTGATGGCAGTTGGCACGCGCTGGTGCTGATAACGGGTGGCAACTTCAAAAGCCAGCACCCGATTTTATTATCGCCACCCACCGTGTTCATAAAAAAAAAAACGGTTAGTGCCGGCTTAGTATATCTAGTTAAGAGTAAGCCGTTTGATGTAGCCCACCCTCTCCAGTGATTTCCAGTGAAGTCCAGGCACGCGGCACTGGACAGCAGACATCCCATGAACATCCATCCCATCATCGATTCGCGTGAGAATATCGATATCAAATATTGATCTGAAACTAAAATGATCATTTGGATGGATTAAAGGGACAGGCGAGAGCGTTTAGAAACCACACGTCTGGGGTCGGCTTCGCGCGATTCTTCCTGTCTTTGGGCTTGACTCGCAAGAGGATCGCGGAGGCAACAAGCACGAAATTGGTTGACTTCAGTAGTGGACAGATTCGATGTCGCTTTTTCTATGACACACTCCATGACATGTTTACGTTTACGATAACATCGTAAACGATAAACCAGTGACGTGTGTCATTCAGCATCTTCAGGGTTCATTGTCATTCCCCCCTTGCACATAGGCTTTTCTGCTTTTCACCAAGTCAGGTAGGAGTTCCTTTGGCGAGTTTTGTTGGTGCAGCCTCCATCTACCTACTCCAAGGCTGGTACGCTTTACTGCTAACGTGGTGGCGACACTAGAGAGGACCGTAGAATTCGCTTCGCTGAAGGTACTTCGTCTCAGCGTCATTATCGATACCGCAGAACTGACGAGATCCGTGGGCTCTCTCGACTGCCGATGACACGCAACCTCAAAAGTGGACAGTCTCGGGACCTTCACTTTCACTAGGAAACACATTTTCTGCACTTTTTGGTCCGAGTCATCATCACCTCCAGCGCCAAGAAGCCTCTTCTGCTCCAAAATTGTGGCGATACTGTTGCTGCAGGAAGAGAAGAAACCCATGCGAATGGCTAGCCCCCTGGACATATCACGTTGGGGCAAGAGCATAGCCCGTCTTGAGTACAAACGTACCCAACCAGCTCAGCTCACGCTTTCCACTCGCAGCATTAGCGACAGCAACCAGAAGGGAGAGATACCTGAGAACGAGGTATGATGACTGGGTTGCTGTGAGCGGGAGAGGCAAAGTCGTTTAGAAAACCAGACTAACTGTTTTCCTTCTCTGTGGCGAGCTTGTGGCCACGGGAAGTCCCTGTAGGAGTCAGCAACCTATCAATCCCCTGTACTGTCGATGCCAAACTCCCATGTGGTCAGACTCAATTCTCTTTCACTCTCTCCAAGGTACTCGGAGCTGAAGGGCTCAGTGTCAACAGGCTTTCTTCCTCCAAAACATGGCGATCCTATGACAGCAGGGAAACCACATGCGAACCTGAAGGATGGCTTATGCATGAGTCACGCGAAGTCTGGATGTGGCACTTCAGGTACAAGGAACCACACATCTCAATCGGAATCTCGGTGAGACTACCCTCACTTAGGAAGGGTACTTTGCCTGCTCGTCAGTTGCTCCAACCATCAGCGAGCTCGAGTGCACATGAGTTGCTTGCTAACGTGATGAAAAGGCATTCACGTTGGCTTGTTTGGTCACTTGATTCGATTCACTGCACAGTTTTCACGCGTTCAGATACTGACACTGTCGACGTACACATCCACTCATGCATGCAAGAATACAGAAACGCTACTACTTTCTACAACATATACTGCACACGCCCCATATCCCCCCTTACACATACACACAAAGCCCTCAGCCTTCCTTGAACTAAATCAAGCTTCACGGCGGCGATGAGCCAGCGTCTCCTCCTCTGTCCATTGTATTTCTTCCCGAGAGTGCTCGTCCTTTCGTCTGGACCACCTTGGACGCGGTCTTGGCCAGCTTCTTCATCATCGAGTACTGACTTTGGGTCAAGCTGCGCTGCTCGAAGTCCAAGCAGCACACCGAGCCGACGACCGTGCCATCCTGCGAGACGAGCGGGAAGCCGCAGTAGAAGCGCACGCCGCTCTTCTTGACCGCGTCCATGTTGTGGAAGCGCACGTCGGCCTCCGGGTGGCGGATCAGCAGCGGCTTGTTGTCCATGATCAAGTGGGAGCAGAACGCCTGGTTGCGCGGCATCGAGGTGCGGTGCAGGTCCAGGTTGTTGCACGCGAGGATAAGCTCGCTCTCCTCGTCGATGACCGTGATCATGCCGATCGCGCAGTGGAGCTCCTCGGCGGCCAGCGAGCAGATGATGTTGAGCTCCGCGACCTCGCCGAGGCTGAGGAAGTTGTTCTCCTGGATGCGTAGCAGGCGCTGAGCCTCATTCTCCGGCACCGGATACTCCGGAGCCGTCGTCGCCGGGTTCGCGGGCATGCGGATCGGGTAGTTGCGCGACTCGGCGTTTGCGAGCACGCACTCGCAGAGAGGCAGAGGGGAGTCGAGCTCAAAGCACTTGGCCAAAGCGTCGACGTGGTCTCTCTCGGACTGGAGCCCGTCGTCTCGGATCATCATGGAGGGTCGGTTGGTGGTACTGATACTTGGCTTGTGGTAGTAGCCCTCCTCGTTGACGACGTCCTCAAAGCTGTCCTGCTTGAGGATGTGGCGGATGACCGACATGGCCGCGCTCTTGATGAGCTCGGCCGAGTCCCCGAGCGACTGCTCCAGGATGTCCACGAGCGCCTTGCCCGCCGGTTGCTCACTGTTGTTATTGTCGTTATTGTTGTTGTTACTCTTGCTCTGGTTCCTATCGCCGCCACCGTCAGGTTCGACGTGGATCAGGTGCTTCTTGCGGTCCTGAGAGCACACGTCCGAGTACTCGCAGGCGTCGACACACTCGAGGCAGTGCGTGCAGATCAAGATCAATGACGTCTTGCCGTTGCACGTCTCCATCTTCTGCTGCGTCCAGCACTTGTCGCACACGTAGTACGCGCAGAGGAAGCAGCGCTTCTTCTTAGTGAACAGGTGCAGCCCTTTCGTGCAGCATGTGCACTTGGTGTTCTTGGCCGTGTTGAACGCCGTGCGGTTGGCCATCTTCTGGAACCCCAGGCGGCGTCTCCTTACCAGGTCGGAGATCCGGCTCACGCCTTTCGCGAGCGTCATGAGTCGGGACTTGGCGGCCTTCGGTGGGGCCACGCCCTTGGTGTGGATGTAGCTGTCGAGCCCGCCGTCGTACTTGCCGTGGAAGAAGAGCCGCACGGCGCCGCGCGTGTGCGGGATCTTCTCGACGTAGAACGCCGTGGTGACGTCTCGGAGTTGGTCCACGCGCGAGTGCGACGTCTTGCCGACGCGGAGCTCCTCGGCATCGATCGTGCTCTGGCTCAGCAGGAAGTTGTCGCCCTCGGGGAACCGCTCGAAGGACTCGAGGAAGCACCACTCTTCATTACGAGCAAATAGATTGGACCGCGCGAACGTACTCGTCTTCACCGCGACGTAGTTGCCCATGCTGTTGGAGGAGGAAGAGGACCCCGCAGAAGACGACGCCAAGGACCCAGAGCCTCCTGATACGGACGACGCGTCCAGGGTCCCGGGGATCATCGGAGCCGAAGAAGACTGTGACGACGCGGGACCGATCGCGTGCACGATTGAGCCGTAGATAAAGTCCTTCTTGAGCAGACGCTTCATGGTCGCGTTATACTCCGGCACGCTCACCATATGCAAAATACTGGCGAGCTCTTCGGTGCTGCAGTTGAGGTCACCCGCGGCGAGCACTTCGTGGCGGCGCTCGGCCTCGGCGTCCATCGCGAAGAGCGTGAACTCGCGATGGTTCTCCTTCCACGCCCACGTGTTGATCGTGAGGTTCGTGAGCGCGTCAAAGCCGAGGCTGTTGTGCACCTGGTTGGCGCGGAAGCACAGCTCCTGGTCGCTCACGTACACGCGGCGGGGGATGAATCTCGTCGACATGGAGGACGAGGAGGGGCCACTGCCGCCGCCATGCTCGGAGGGCGTCGTGTGGCCAGAAGGCAGCGCAGAAGAGTCATCGAAGCTCCTCGACGGGTTCGAGGTGTAGTACTTGTGCGAGGTCGGCGTGGTGCTGACGCCCGCGCTGCGCTTGCTGCCGCTGGTGAGCAGCGGGTTGCTCAGTTGGGATCGGCGCCCACCGCCAGAAGTGGATGATGAGGGCCCCGCGAATGAGGAAATGCTGCTGGGTGTGGTGCTCAGCATCGCTAGTTCGTTCTTTGTAGAGAAAGAGCGTGAGGATGAGAGGGTGAGAGCAGTTGGACACTACTTAAGCTAGTCGATTCGACGGAGGACAGTCGGTCGGTCGGACGGACAGACTGATGGACTGATGGACTGATGGACTGGCAGCACCTGGGTGGGTGGATAGGTGCTGTACCACAAGGAGGCTTGGGTCTTGCGACAAGGCGTGAGCTGCTGGCTTGATGGGCTCAACCACTTGGACGCGGCCGAGAGGATTCAGGAATGAAGATGTGAGAGCGGTGCGATAAAAACGCGGACGGAGCTTGTGAAAAAGAAGAAGAAGGAAAGAAAGCAGGACTATCCACAATTTTGGGACTCGGCAGGGAGCCTCGCTCTTCCACACATTGCGCAATAGGGGCGAGACAAAAACAGCTGGCTGTAAGAGTAATGACATTCGAGAAGAAACCACGAGGGGCTCACGTAGTTTATGAAGAGCTCCTTATGTACGCCGAATGGACCAATCAGCATCTGCTCTAGAAGCACCCGAGAGACTGCAAAAGAGAGAGAAAGAGGAAGAGACAAGAGAAAGACGGTTGTGCTTCCAGCCGCCCAGTTTCATGATTTCTTTTTGTGTGAAATTAGCATCAGCAGTCAGGACACGCGTCTCTTGGGCCTCTTGGGGACCACTGATCTTGATTGGCACGCGAACGATTGAGCAGATTGTGCAACATACTGCGTGCCTGGCAACTGAATGATTTTGTATTGAGCAGGACGGTTAATGTTCCGCCAGCGTGTTTCTTCTGCCGACTCCAACTCCCCACTTGGGACTTCCCACATTTCCACTTTTCCAGGGATTGTGTGAGTCCAGCATTCTCTTGATGGATGGATGGAGCCACTTCAAGGAAATCTGAGTATCTTATCTTGCAACTTCAACATCTATTTCATGCATGTATAAACTATGGTCATAAAGCTGATTCGTTGAAAAATAGTGTGGCACAGAGAAAGCCTCGCAGCATTAGTGGCGCATCAGTAATTCGAGGATTGACCATGCTAGTATAAACTATGCGCTGACAGGGTATTGGGATCCTGCATCTTGTCAAACAAGCTCCTGAACAATGTCCACCTATCGAGATTTGCTCTGAAGCCAACCAAGATAGGCACATGCGCGCGTCGCCTGTCCTATTTAGATCCCCAATTATATAGTGCGCTTTATTTACCACAAACTTCGAGTTGATGTTAGACTGAACAAACTATAACTGGGCTGAAGGAGCCTGAGCTCTCATGCGAAGTGTCAACTTTTTGGTGTTGCTTTGATTAATGTATGCTGGGGCTTCAAGATTAACATGCTCTTGAAAATCCACTCGCGTGGGAAGGAAGTAATGCGATCAATAAAAACATACTGCACTTGCTGGATTAAGAATTCCACGTTCATCAGCTTCGTCTTCTATCCATTCGTGCCAAGGTGTGATTCTTTAATCTATCACCTGTATTTTTTGGGCCTGTGTCTGTCTATCGGAACAGAACACTGCAAGAACACACAACAAGCACACCCGTGATCCACAGATCACAAGCGCCACCGCTGAACCCACTCTACACCAACACAAAACACTCGAAACAGCAAACTCCCAGCTCAGAAAACCAACCAACATGAAGCAAGCAAGCAAGTGCTTGCCCGGGATAGCTGGCGTGTGTTAAACGCCGTCGTTCAGCGTGTCCACAAGGCGCGATCAGTTGTGACTCTCCTTGGTGTCTTTAGAGCTTTAGCTCGATTTCGAGTCTTTGAGGCGACTCACAATGACTAGATGATAAATGTATATCTTGAAACAAGCGACTGCATCTTGTGAGCTCTTATGGAGCACACGAAATGCAAAGTATCGAAGAAACCTGGAGGTTTTCCCTGTTGTCTTTCTTTGCATGGTGCGAACAAATAAGCGTGCTGCTGCTGCTCGCTACAAAATAACACAGATTCCTAGAAAGAAAGATGGCAAGAACAAGTCGAGCTAAAATATTGCTTCTAATTTTATTTTATGGTAGACAGATGCGAGTCCCATTTCGAACAATAGAAAGAGAGAAGGGCGAGTGAGTGTCCCCAAACAAGACCCGCCCGAGCTCTCGCATCAGCCTTCAATCGATATGTCAGACTTCAAATCAGCGAGGTGGTCGATCTCCACTCATTGATGGGGAGAGTCACTCTGACGTTTACACATCATCAGTGTTAGTTCTCACTCTGTAGCTCCATGGCTCGTCGAGCTGTGAGTCGTTTTGCTTGAGATGAGTGCGTCATGAACGAGGGGTGCAGAAGGATGAGCTAGTGCTCACGGATGGATGGATACTTTACACCTACACGCGTGACTCCGCCTCAAAGATGAGACCCTGCTGGATACGTCTTTGAGGCGAGCATTGGGGAAATGTTGTGTCGAGCATGCAAATGATGGTCTGGGTGGTGACGAAACTCGTGCTTTGTATTGAATTCAATGGGTGGGAGTTCAAGAACCGTTGAGCACGCCTGTATTTTTTGAGCCTGTGTTGCCGTTGAGCACGACCTTTGAGTGAGTACATTGCTGAGCACTGCTCCGTTGATCACTCGCAATGGGCTATTAGATCTCTCCGTACTGCCATCCGAAACCCATGATCTCCGCGACCAGATCGAACATGTCGCCTCTTGACAATAATCGCGAGTTGGAGAATGATGGCTGGCCGATATGAGCTGGTTGCTGAACAATAGAGGTGCTCCGTTCCAAATCCACGATCATGGCAAACCACACCTTCGATGCCTCACTTTTAAATGCGATCGAGGAGCCAGCGATCCTCCATCACAAACTTTTTAAAAGTGAGCGGTAGACGCAGCGATCGAAGCAGGAAGCCAACTCCCTGTTTGGATTTCGATGCAAATTGCTTCAAATTCAGAGAGCTTATGCTGAAACAGAGGAGATATACCCATGGAATCCAGATTTTGCTTTTTACTACCTCCTCTCGCGATTAATTCGGTGAGCAAGCACAGATTGTCTGCCCTGGAAACCCTGCTTCATTCGCAGAGCCCTCACAATTACTACAATCCAGTTCCCGCTTGCTCGTTTCTTCGTTCATTCTCGCTACGTACGTAGCCCCCCTATGTGTGTGTTTTCTTGCTCAACTGTGTTCAAGGGTTGTATATCCGCACTCGCGCGCTGTTGCTCCCGCCAAAGCTGCTGCTGCTGCCGCCGCTCCAATCTGTCACTTCCGGCGGTGGTTCCGAAAATCGCTTCTGCAGCCAACTGATCAGGTGCCGGAACACTTCGTCTTTCTCCGGGTCGTCGTACAGCACATGGAAGAGTCCGGGGAACACCTTGAACTCCTTGTCGCGGCTCTTCATGCGCTCAAAGTACTCGACCGCCTGTGGGACGCTCGTGAGCTGGTCGGCCGAGCCCATCATGAATAGCACGGGCATCGCGCAAAAGGAGCTGTTCGCGTCTCCGACTATTCTCGACTCGTCCTGGAGCGCCGCGCAGGCTTTCAGCGTCTCCTTTGCCATCCGCGCGGTCAAATTACCTTTCGTCACGAGCGGATCGTTTATCAGGTCCTGTACGAACGCTTGGTCGCGACACAGGTGCTCGTACCGTGTCGCCGACGCCAGTGGGAACTTCGGGGCGATCGCAGACACTGGCGCCGCCAGCAGCGACTGGAGACGCAGTGTCGGCGTCCATTCGAGCGAGATCGTCGGCGGCGCCAGTGCCATCGCTGCGAAAGCGTGTTTGCACGAGAGCACGGTGTGGATCCCGACCAACGAGCCAAACGACGCGCCACTCATGATCATCGGCAGGTGCTCCGGCTGCAGCTGGTGGTTGTGGTGGTGATCCTGGAGCATCTCCGGCAGCACAGAGCGCTTGGCGAACGTGATGAAATCGTTCGTGTCGTCCACAAAGTACCGAAACCTCCGCGCATGCCCACGCCGCTTGTGCTCGCAGCAATCGCTCTGGCCGTGACTGAGCAGATCGTACGCGAGCACGCAGAAGCCGTTCTCGCAGAGCTGCTCGTACAGGTGGAAGAACCGCCGCGAGTGCTCGAAGATACCGTGGAGGAACACAAACACGCCGCGCAGTCGCTGTGGTGGCGCCTTGCTGTCCTGCTGGTTCGGGAACAGCGCGATGTATGAGAGCCGCTGGCCGCGCGCGTTGCGGAACCTCCCTTCCTTGTGGCGCATCGTCGGCGGCAACTCGAACGTGCCGCGGAACGAGGCCGACGACGACGAGCCGCTCTCGTGCAGGTACGAGTCGTTCTCATTGCTGCGCGGCGACGGCATCGACGATGACGAGGACACGGACGACATTGGGGGCTTGTCGAGCCTCGCCTTGCAGCTCTGGGGCTTCGCAGAATGGGTTGGCTGCTGCGAAGAGTGGGCGATGATGCTGCTGATGATGGATGCGAGTGGAGAATTTGAAGACTGGGAGAGGAGGATTGAAGGCTGGCTGACTGGCTGACTGGCTGGTGGTTGAATAAACGAATGAACGAGTGAATGAATGAATGGGAGGGTGAGCTGAGTGAGTGACTGAGACTGAGTAAACCAAAAAGCCGCAGCTCGCTCTTCTTCCGCTCTTCCAGCAGCGGCTTCAGGCGAAGAAGGGCTCCTCAAAAGTAGGTTGATGATGGAAAGGCTCAAACTACCATATTTCAATAATACCTGTTTATCTCCCTCCCATCGTAAACATTACGTAAATGGCCATATCTGTGTGTGTTAAGGCTCGTTACAACAGTCGACCTTTTTGTTGAAAAATAGTCTCTTCTCACTATGAATACTGAATGTACGAGGTGTAGACAGCACGGGACACCAAAAAATAAAAGTGCTTCCCTTCGCACTGACTATGTGCTGCGTAAAATGGGGATGCGCTCGAGAAGAAAAAGGGTGCAAAAATCAGCACTACAGATGTATATATATATTGTCAGAATCAGATATAGTAGCATACACAAGTTTGTACAGTATTAAAACAATGTAAGAGCAGTTTGGAATTGAGGGTTTTGATAAAAAATCAGAGCTCCGCCGCCCTGTCGAGGAAATTGAGCAGCGCAACCTTTGCAATCTGATACACAATACATGCAGCTGTGCCTATTTTGTGGGAAAGCAGCCTTGGTGTTTATGTCGCTGCATCAGACTCGATGATGGCAGCGATGCATTTTACCAGAGGTCAGGCACATGCTGCATCTTCTGCCTCAATCCTAAATTTTAGGTTAGATAGGTCTGTCTGGATCTTTTTTTTGCACATCTTCATTTGAGCAGCATGACGTGCAAGCATAACGCCAAATTTGGCTAACTTACAGAGTGACACAGTTGTTCATTCCACACAACGTTTGTGCATAACGAGTAGCAGAGGTGAAAACCACATTCTCCAGAAAGTGCTTCGATTGGTGACAAGCTCTATAACTAGTGCACTGCATAAATGACTACTGTGGTGGATAGTTTCAAGATGAGGGTTCAAACCGACACCTGATCTTTTGCGACGTTAGATTTGTACTGCATACCCAATTCAGTGTTACCAAATCAATGGGTCCAACGCGAGTCAGACTGTTGGGAATGGTGTCTGCATTATGGTATAGTCTGTTATTGCGAGCATCGGATATAGTGTCATGCCGGACAAGAATTGCTCTTATACAGTACCAGCATTCACACGACTTTCCTCCGATTTTTGTGGAGCTTTTAATGTTACCCAAAGCTGTAAAGTGCAGCTCTAGCAAACACAACCACATGGAAACTTCCGAGCCAAGTGTGTTCGTGTGAGTTGGTATGCTTACTTTATCTGCCACTTTCCACTATCCCGCTGCATCGCTGCTGTTTTCGTCTTCGCTGTGACTTCTGACAACCACCTCAATGGTGTGAGCCCCAGGCATCCAACCATTTCTGCCGCAACAGGGCGAGTGTCCTCATCATCGTAATATGTTCGCATTGGCTTGCTTGACCTAAACACGCCATTGCTCCACTACCTCTATTAGAGTACAATAAAGCACGAAGATTACTCCTGCTGCGTGATCCGCAAAGAAGTAGGACTATTCCTAACAAAGAGCAGAGGTACTGCGAGATCCAGTACTCTTTCCATTTTACTACTAGAAAGGGTGATTGTGCCCAACAACCAGATTGCGCACGCAACAACGAACGACAACGAAAGCGGCATTCCAATACAGGGTCAACTTACTATTCTAATAAATATTAATATTTACTGGTAAGTTAGCACGACATTGGTGCTATCAAAACACCGATAGTTTCGAGAAGCGCAGGCCAAATGTAGTGTTGGGGGTAAATTTGAAAGTGAGTAGATTGAACGCGCGAGCGCTTATTGTTTGTCTGGTCCTCTGTGTGTATGTGTTACTGGCAGCTAAGTGTCTATACAAATTCCTATATAAAATGCAAGTGCAAGCT
>JAADVN010000470.1:0-18007 GCA_023335535.1 Globisporangium spinosum | reverse complement strand
GCTGAAATTAACACTACGAGCTGAACGCGTAAACAGGAGCAGCGTGTCCAAATTTCAGCCAATTTGATGAAGATTTCCGTTCACAACACGAAAAAGTCGGGTGGTCTTATAATCCCTGCTACCACTGTACTGTACTCCATTCCTCTGTGCTTGGCGGTTGTCTCGCGTGACGTGCGTGCAGGTGCACTATCCTTCTCTTTGGACGTCGACAGCCATCGTGAACCATGAGTGCGTGCATTTCAAAACTGCAAACCGACAACAGCAACCGCTGGTCATCCTCTCAGTTGGTTGATCAGTGGCTTCCAATGCGCGACAGCATCGCCACAAGACGCCACAAGACGCCACAACGACTGACTGCACAGTGATGACCATGGCACCTTCGTTCCAAACAACATGTCACTCAGTATTCAGCTTGACACCCACTGAACCCACTCACACAACTCATTGAAGTTCAGGTTGAAAGGCCAATTGTGTTCGCCTAGTGTTCACGGTCACAACCTTCTGAGACCCACCAACATGGTTGATGTGTTTGGATCCATTCTTTTCCACTTAGTAGACTGACTGTATGTGAAGTGAACTCGTGGTGTTGTAGATACATGCGCAAAGAATTCATATTATTATGTGATGATGAAGATGGTCGTGGCGTTCAATGCGCTGCTGCACACAACACCAAGCGGTGTAAACGCCTTCCAGCTCTCCTTCTAAATTACAACGAGCGCCGATAGCTCGCAACAGACAGGGGGTAACAAACACGCAGCTAGCAGGCGGCGGCTGCGAGTTGCGGGACATGCGTCTCACCAGCGACGGTCGCTGTGGCATCCACCGCCGCCGCCGTGCTACGACGGAGCCACTCGAGCACGTGGTCATGGCCGCGCGCCGCGGCGTTGCGCTCAGCGTTGCTCGTCCACTTGAGCTCTCGGTGCTGGTGCAGCCACATGACGACGCTCAAGTGGCCGTTCGCTGCCGCGTTGTCGATCGCCATGGATGAGCAGCCCTCGCGGCGGTGCTCGTGCAGCCACTGCACAACGGACAACTGACCCGCTGCAGCGGCCCAGTCCATCGCCTGGGTCGTGCACCCTTCCTCGCGATTCGCGTGCAGCCACTGCACGACCTCGAGGTGGCCCTGGCGCGCTGCGCAGTCCATCGCGCGCGTCGTGCAGCCCTCACTGCGGTTCGCATGTAGCCACTGGACAATGTCAAGGCGTCCGTTCATTGCGGCTTCGTCCATCGCCGCCATGGACGCACGGTCGAGCGTGCTCTTGACCTCGTGCAGCCACTGAATGATCGCGAGGTGTCCGTGCTCCGCCGCGATGTCGATCGACCACGTCATATTCTTGCGCTTTGGGAATGCCTGGTGGAGCCATTGCACGACGTGCAAGTGGCCCTTCATCGTCGCAGCTTCGATCGCACGCTCCACCGCGTTCTTGCTGCGGAGACTCATCGGTGATCGCATCGTGTGCACGCGCTGCAGCAGCGTGAGGTTGCCCGTCGCTGCCGCTTGCCAGAGCTCGTAGCCCAGCGATGCGTCGGTGTACTCACTGATCGCAGCAGCCACGTGGGAAAGCGCAGCGAGCGCGTCGTGCTCTCGACACAGGACGGCGACACTCGTGAGCAGGGAGTTGGTGGTGCTGGAGGATGGTGGTGTCATGCTGGACAAGGCGCTGCTGGCGGTGGTAATGGTAGTAGAGATGCAGCGCTTGCGGACTTGGACGCAAATACAGGAGTGAGAGCGTTATCAGCCTGCTGTTTGCTGTGCCTGCTGGCACGATCCGAAGGCGACTTGGAACTTCCAAACATGGCTTCATGGGACTTTTCTTCGGATTCATGCCTCTCTGATTGGCTGAAATGACGACCGCAAATTTATTTATGCATAGATGATTGGCTGATACTCAAAATGTCAGCCGAGGCGGCATATATTGTTGAACATTTTTTGAAAGAAGGAAGAAAAACGATTGTATCCAAGAGTATCATTTATGGTTTGTGAAAATGTGTGGAAATCCACTTCGAAGTCAGCCTCACTCACTTATGCTTTCTTGCTTGTCCAGCCAGCCAACATGCACGATCGCTCTGTTCTCTGTTCACAGCACACCAAACGCCAAGTCTTCTTTCTCTGCCTTGAAGCATGCGCAAAGAGATCAGCGTGGCAATTCTGACGTTTAGGCCAGGTGGTGGTAATCATTTCCGCCCTTCCCTAATCATTTTATGGTCACTTTTGAAAGCGTTGAAGTCCCAAATTGGATTCTTGGCTGGGCTCTCATGTCCATGGGCAGTCAATCGCAGGTCGCCACCACCACAAAGAGAAACGAAGGAGATAACAGACCAGTTCATTCAAATCTCTCAAGAGATGAGTATACTCAGAGTTTACTCGGCACGAGTCGCTGTTTGCTCCTGCCGATTGCATGTGAAACGTGGTGGCAGCACAATCTACTGGAGTCACTCAATGTGGTCTTGATCTTATTCATGACTCAAACGTGTCAAATCCTTTTGGGGTGGACGAACGGAGAAACAAACCCACCAGGTTCAACATTGAACGAGAAGGTTTGGGATCCCAATCCCATTTATAGAGGCCCCACATTGGATTACGGCTGATTATGGGGCACTGGTCGAGGCCTCTGTTGTGAACGAGCTGAGTTGGTGATGTGAAAACGGATCGGAGATCTCTCTGTGCAATTTGGACCGGACACGTCGCCGCATCATCGTTCCCACAACGCGAGTTGGTTCCAGTGTTGCAGCAATGACGCCACGTGACGATGAGTGCGAACGCGCTTTTAAACAACTTTCTGCTCTTGCGTATCTGTGCGCTCCCCCCCCCTCCCCCCCAAACTGTGAGTGATGACGTGCTCGCGCTGGACTGGAGTCTTTGCGCTTAATCTTGAACTTCACTGCATCCATGCAAGCAAGTCAGCGAAACCGTCTTGAGGGACCAACTGAAGCTGCGGTCCAATTGTAGCGCAACTCCCTCGGGCCAATCGACATGCACAACGAAGTGCTGAGCTACTGAAACTGAGCGCTTTGGATTCCCCTTCCTCAACTCGTACCGGCAGAGTTTGTACTTGCTTAGAAGTGGAACGCGGTTACTCTACTGAGGAATACTGTACATGATTCAAAATGCGAGTGAGTCAGGATGCTTGGATGAGGCCAACGTATGCATCCCAACAGTGCGCCACCAGGTGACCATTGACTTCAGTTGAAAGGCAGCACTTGAACTCACTTACTTGCTCTATCGAAGGCGACTGAAAGAAGAGAGAAAGCGGTCGATCATTTCTCTATTAACTTATCGAATAAATACCCACAAACGGCGTTCGTTCGTGCTGGTCTCTACTGGAGCTGCTCGTTGTTCACTAGTATCAGCACTGCTCGTCGATGCGGTCGGGAAGCCGGCGCTGCAGCGTCCGCTTGCTCTTCTCCCACATGGCTTTCGTCATCGGGATGTGCTTGCCGGCGACGACCGTGGTCTTCACGCGCGCGCCGGCCAAGTGCGGCGGGATGCTCACGGGCGGCGTCACCACGCGCTTCATGGAGCTGAAGCTGAAGCGGAACACGGTGTCGGGGCACGTCGCCTTGATGCGCTGCTTGAGCTCGGCGGCTTCTCGCGAGAGCCCGTTCTTGATCAGGAGTTTGACTGGTCCTCGCGCGAGCGACACATGACTATGTGCATGACCGTGAGTGTGAGCATGAGCCTGCGCTTGCGGCGCGATGCTTCCCATGTGCGCGATGCCGTGGTGCGTGAGCCACAGCAGGCTGTGCGTGCGCGCATGCTGTCGTTGCTTGCTGCTGCTACCGCTGTGCCTGTCGCCCTCCGCCATGCGCAGCGGCATCTTGGTGGACGACGTCTTGCTAATCGCCATTGCGTTCGTTCTGCTCTGCTGTTTGCTCTGTCTGGCAGTCGGGACAAGAAATGATGGGATGGACGGCCGCCCAAGCACAAGCGTGTGACTCGTCTACGCTATTGACTCAGTGGCTCACGCACTCGCTCTCCACCATTTGAACGGCCCACGAGTGCGCCGCCAGTGATTAATGACCCATCGTGATGCTGCTGCCGATTGTGTTGTCCCCTGGCTGGTGTGGGGCGGACAGACCGACCACACAACCTGAATGTGACGCGGCAGAGGGTTGCCAATCATCCGGATACTTTGATTCGCATCAGCTATTACAGGCTTTTATATCATAAATGTTAAGCATATCGTCCGGATGAACGAGTTCTGATAAAATTTCACAGGAATTAGAAACGCCTGTCACAGAGTCACAAAGTCAGATGGTCAGGTGTTTGTGTGTCATTCAGGTCATTCCGAGCCAACGGCGACCCAAGCAGTGGCGCCAGACGCTCGCAATTGAGCTCTTCGCTTACACGCGAACACACGCACGTACTGCGCCAGAGCTTGCGCCTCACAGCGAAACCGGATGCTTCTGCGCGTATTTCTGCCAAGTGCACGAAAGCAGTGCATTGCATTGATGGTTGCGAGCGACTTGCTTGGTGGGTAAAGATCGGTCTTGGTGACGCAAGCTCTTGGATAGGATGGCCAGGCAGGGATGAATGATTTAAAAGTGTGGGAGACCTGCATGCGGTCTATTGGACACTGCAGAACTGAACTGAACTGAGTCACAGACATACGATCGGCGTGTGTGGTAAACACTGGTGTGAGCTGCTGCATTATTGCTCATGTTATTCGTGCGCTTGAGCCTACTCGAACCGACAACACCCTCCATCAGCACAAAAAAACGCAGTCTCACGATGCCATGCACGGCACACTGACTCACAGCGAGCTGTTGCCCGATCGGCTTCGAGACTTCAGATTTCATCGTCACAGGACGAAGGACAGATACCCAGACTTGATAATTCAGTCTAGTATTGCGCCATGGAGTCCAGGAGCGGGATGTCCGTGGCCTCCGATATGTAGTCGATGTACTCGCGGAGCTTAGTCGGCCACTTGAGGTCCTTCACGAGCGTCAAACCACGGAGGCGGCCGAACAGGTCAATGTCGTCATAGCTGAGCGACTCGTTCACCGAGCGGTTCGAGTGGAACATGTCGGCGAGCTGCTCCATGAACTTGTTCGCCTCTTCGACGAGCTCCGGGGTCTTCGCGAGCGCATCTGGGAATGGACCGATCGTCTTCTCCTTTTTAATGCGGTAGTACTCGCGCGACTCCTTCTGCGCGAATTCGGCGAAATGCGCAGCGTGGAAGCGCGGGTGGTACAGCAGGCGGAAGCACTCGGCCGTGTCCTTGATCCACTGCTTGATGTCTTCGCGGTTCGCCGACTCTTTCAACAGCACACTGCCGCCGTAGTTCGTGTCCACATAGCGCACAATATCCATGCTCTCAGGGAACGCCTTGCCGTTTGGCGGTTGCAGGATCGGCGCCTGCTTGGAACCCACGAGTCCAATCGGCGTCGCTTCGTCGTGGTTCGCGAGGAAGACCAGCTCGTGCGCGACCTTCTTGAACCCAAAGATCATGCGCGCGCGCACGCAGAACGGGCAGTGGTCGTAGATGTAGAGCTTTGGCAGCGCGACGGTTGGAGCCGCTGGCACAGGAGCGCTCTTCTGAGTCGACTGGAACGCGCGCTGCGTCACGTAGAGCGAGGTGGCAGCAGCGCCGAGCGCGCCGCCGACCGTGAGCGCGACTCCGATCTTGGCCAGGTCCGACGACATTGCGATGCTGGAGCTCTTCTTGTCACGTGCAACTACAGATGCAAAAGCTGCTCCTAATGGGGAAGTGGAAATGGAGCGCGACGCGATCTTCTCAACTGGAACAGCTTCAGAAAAACCTGCGGCTGAGAACAACAGGAGTGATGAGGCAGGGATGGCGGTTGCGCGAACGTTGCTTGAACGGCACCAAGCCGCTTGGGCCAACCTTCGGACGACCGATGCCATCGATCTGGATTTTTCGATTCTGTGAGCCTTGAGAAATGCAAACAGGGAGGCGACCAGCGAGATCAGTAGTTTTTACGTAAAAAATAATTAACTATTGTTGAACTTGTAAAATTCAAGTTACTGAAGTGTGCATGCAAGTTGGCTTAAGTGCGTGTAGTCACATCCATACTAAAACCAAGTGAGGTGCCTGCCCTCTCTGGAAAATATGCGTTATAAATAGCTAATAGGCACACTCCTATTAAAAGCAAGTCGCGTGCCTACATTCGCAGATGCAAGGCAGCACATCCATACTAAAACCAAGTGAGATGTCTTCCCTCTCTAGAAGAGTATGCGTTATGAAAGGCCGTCCTTTCAAAGTACGTTCCCTCGCTCGAATTCAATTCCACATTCGCCGAACAAAGATACGAACAATGGACGCGGAGATGACGAGCGCGTCGCCGCCTCCTCTTCCTCCTCTTTCTGCGCCATCGACGCATCCTCCGCTGGCACTGCCGCCGCCGGTGTTGCAGATGCCGATCCCGCAGGCCGTCGTGGCCGAAGTGCCGAACCTCGGCCTGCTCACGCACACGACGGCGATGTGCTGGGCTGCAGCCGAGGGCAATGTGGAGATAATGCAGAAGCTGCGCGAGCACGGGGCCGACGTCAATGCCGCAGACTACGACAAGCGGTGCGTGTGTGTATATGCGCGTGTACTTATATACCGTCTATTTCCTATTGTTGAGATGTCATGCGTAGGGAGCTTGTATGGACTTGTTTGCTTACTTGAGTGTGTTTTCGTTTGTAACCTATAGCACACCGCTTCATATCGCAGTGAGCGATAGCCAGCTGCAAGCAGTCGAGTATCTGCTGCAGTGCGGCGCAGCGACAGAGGTGATCGATCGGTGGGGCAGGTCTCCCGTGGACTGTGCTCTAGAGACGAAGAACGCCAAGATCCTGCAGCTGCTCGAGCGCGCGCAGTACAATTCCTCGAGCCACAGCAACCGCGCGCTGCTGTTTAATGACCGGAACACGCCCCGGTCGCTGCAGCGTCGGCAAGTGAATCACATGAGAAGATCGCGCTCAACTACGGATCTGGGGTCGTTCTTCCGGGCGATCGAAGAAGGAAACACGGAGCGCGTGAAGCGCGCATGGTTCGACGGACTCGAGCTCGACATTCAGGATGGACTGGGCCGAACCTCGCTCCATATCGCAGTCGAGAGTGCGAAAATCGGCATGATCGAGCTCTTGCTCTCTGCTGATGTGAACACGAACGTGCTCGACGACCAGGGACGCACGCCGCTGAGCATCGCAGTCGAGAAGCAGTTTTACACGATTGCAGAGATGCTGCGCAACCACCAAAAGCAGAAACTCGTCATCCAGGCGAAAGACGGAGAAGACCAGCAGCATGTCGCCCAGGCTTTCCGAGCAACAAAGCGCGGCGATCTGCAGGAGGTGAAGCAGCTCGTCCCGGAGCTCGTGCATCCAGACGTCCAGGATTACGATCTGCGCACGCTGCTGCACATTGCGAGTGCAGAGGGTCACTTGGGCATTGTCAAGCACCTGGTGGATTGCGCTGCGAACGTGAACCTGCTGGATCGATGGGGCACGTCGCCGCTTTCTGAAGCGATCGACTTTGCGCACAACAAAGTTGCGCGATTCCTGATGGCGAACCACGCCAACGAGAGCGGGAACCGGGCGACCATTGCTGTCGACCAGATCGACAACATCACCCTGAATGCTGCATTGGAGTTTACTCTCCGAGTGGTGACCAGAGTACGTGCATCAATGTCTGTTGGTAGGTGCTTGGAAAATGGAGTATCTAACCTCGTTCTGTAACTGTGCTAGAAACGATGGCTGATGGGTCAGGTGTATTGCCCGATGACAGAAGACAGCGGCAACTGTGTACTTGTCGCGCATGGCGTCTGGCACAGGAACGATACGTTGCTTAGCCGCCGCGCCACTACCACAGCTGCTGCTGCTGGTGATGCTGCTGCTGGTAGAAGCGGTGGAGGCGGCAGTAGCACTGATGTGTTGATGTCGTCTCCACCGTCGTCGCCGACTTCAAGAAATGGCACAGGAAGCAGCTCATTGTGGATGGACCCGATCCAGATGTTCCGAAAAGTGGGTTCGCTTATGATGATCGATCCAGGTCAGGGTCACACGGGGAGCGTCTTCAGTGGACAACATCCGGAATGGCTCAACCTGACCAATGCGCTGCAGTCTCACTTCTTCTTGCTGCCACATGCACGACGAGCAGGGATCCAAACGATCGTGTCGGTGCCTATGATCTACAAGATGTCGACGATTGCCGTGCTGTCGTGGTACTCGGACGAGGTCATTCCAGAAGAGCCGCTCGAGTTGCAGAGAATCCAGAGACTGCTTCGATCTGTGATGATCCTGTCTACTCTTCGCTTAGAAGTGCTCTCTGCAGTCTCTTCGCCTGCTGGCACGGTGCACATCCCACGATTCCAGTACTGTCAGTCGCTTGACACGGCACTGACCGCAAACGGCGAGTTGATCGATCCCAATGCAACCAACGAGGACGGTAAGTGCGTGCTTGTTCCAGCCCACGACGCTCGAAGTGCATGGAGTGCTAACTTACTGTCCTGCATTGCTATATCGTATTGAATGGTGTAGTTTCCGTCGGCGATTCGTTCCCTCTCGCGCTGGAATGGGGGCTCTTTGATATGGTGGACAAGCTCGCCACATCCATGAGTAGCGAAGACCACTCCGCTGTCATTTCCCTGCTTCGATCGATCGTAGCACTGCTTCGCAACGGATTCTTTCGAGATGCCTTGAACGACGGCGACTCCCCGCGAGGCTTTTCCACCCGTGATCAGACACCAGAGGAAGTTGTTTCGGTGTGCAATGGAGCTATCCGGACGAAAAGAGAGCTGCTCGTACATCTGAGATACTATTTGCAGTATCTTTACAGCGTCAGTCCGACGGAAGGCACAATCTTCATGGACGCTAATTCTCTTGTGCCGCAGGTCAACAAATACATGGACGGTGGTGGCGAGTCCGACCGGAACCAAAGCGAATCTTCTGCAAGTAAGCAGCAAGCAATGCAGCCACCAGCGCCAGAACCTGAACCTGCAGAGGAGAAGGCTGCTCCTGCCCCAGTGGAGTGCGTCTTGTGCAAGTACAATGTTTCAGGTACATTTCCCAATCTTCACTAGTTCTTTATGGATGACATTGGCGTGCGAGATCTGATTGTGCGATCTACATTTTTTTCAGGACACATTCATCCGGGAAAAGCACCAGCAAAGGCTTCTCCAGCGAAGCCGGCCCCAGTTATCACAGCAACCAGAAAGTCTACATCCCCCGGTATGATATGTGTTTCAAACGCGTTGATTGTAGGAATGAGATGAATGGAAGAGCTAACCTTTGCTTATTGATACCAGATGACGGATACTTTGGTGTTCCTGGAAACCCCAAGTCGCCAGTTTTTCGAGAAATTAGCACGGTTCGTGACGTCTGATGTCTCTTTTCGCTTGAAGCTGGTGCTCTTGCTGAGTTTTTACGATTTTTGAACAGCTTTTGGACAAATTTGAAGCCCAGTACGACGCCTTTGGACGTAAAGCAGCGCTGTCCGACCGCTACTGGGATGGCATCAAGCAAGGAGCGTTCACTTCCAGTGATTTATATGATGCAATCGGCGCAGCGCACGAAACGCCGATTCGAAGAATATCGTCTGGTGCTCAAGCTGATCCACGGAAGCGCCTTCTGGAGGTGATCAACGAAGTCATGCAGGACTCTACCTGTTTGATTTCGTACGACCAGCTGCTTTCGATTCACAAATGTCTGCTTCCCGAGTCTAGCGGCCAAGCCGGTGTTATCCGATCGAGCGCTGCAGTAGGGTACGCGTCTCCTCGCATCTACCGCGTCTTCCTCCCCATGGGCGAGATTGAGGATGCGCTTCAGAATTTGATTGCAACGATCAATGATTCGGAGCGCTGGAAGCAGCGACCGCTTTTGTGCGCCTACTATGCGTTCGCGGTGCTGGTGTTCTACATCCACCCGTTCCACGACGGAAACGGTCGCAGCGGACGACTGCTCTGCAACTTGATCGCGAAGAAGTTTGGGTTCCCGTCTCTACTTCGTGCTGCTGACAAGACGATTGAGGTCGCGGAGTTCCTCCAGAAAGCGGTGATCACCATGGAGACGATTCAAAACAGCCGACGCCAAACTCGCCAGTCGCGGATCCTCTCGACACGCAAGGAGAATTCGTCCATGTGGTTTTAAGAGAGAAATAGAGAGAACGAGAAGTACAAAATATAACGCACGCTGGACAAACCGGCAACCAAACAGTCCAGGCAGAAGTTGCTTCTGGCACTCTTCAAACAGGAACCCACCAAGAAGCCAACCAAAGGTGCAATGGTAGACTGTTCGCGCGTAACGAAGCTGCAAGTTTTGATTCGCCCATTTCGTAGAGGCTGCGAAATGCTACGCACCGACTTGTGAGCGTCCCAAAAGTGTTGATGGCACAGGGCATGGCAAGGCACCAAACTCACCGCGCTGGAGGTGATGTGCCACCCTTTCTTTGCGCAAACCGAAATCCAGTGAACAGCTCAGGTTCAAGTTGAAGCCGTTCTCGCCAGAAACAGTGCCGACAATAAATGCCAAAACACGGTGGTATTTCGGTGGATGTCCAGTCATTTCCTATTTTGTTGAAAGTCGAGCGCACCATTTGTTACGCTTCTTGAGACAGTCTCACCCTGTTTTGCAAAGCTGAAGCAGAATCAGAGGCTATTTTCGGATGGCGCTGTGTCACTTTTCGATCTGATTGACATGTGAGCAAATGCACAACATCTTCCGCAGCGTGTGCGTTGCTGCGCCACGGACAGGACACCAACATAGCATATTCCAGGCAAATTCGCTGCCGACACTGCAGCACAGTCAGTGACGAGCGAGTGAGCACCAGGCTCTAGCGCCAACCTCGACCAGCCCGACGAGTGAGTCCTCCACCGATGCAGTGGTGCGTGCTGAAATGTGTGCACCTCGTCGTGGTTCTCCTGTTGCCGGTGCCACCTACGTATCTTGAATCCTCGATCGATCTGGCAACTTTGGTATGCACCTCTCCACGCGCTTGATTGTTCCAGTTGAACATTTTCCCAGGGATGCCGAGTGCTTGATCACCGCAGAGGCGAGCGGAACCACACACAGCCACGAAACGTCACGACTTCAACTTGAGAAAGAGAACACTGTGGCACGTGGCTTGTGCCACAGTGTTTCCTTTCACAGCTATAAATCAAGTGGACAGCAGTATCTTCAATCTCCCAATCGGTGGACACTTTGAAGCCAACATGCGAAAGTTCCAGCACCACCTTGGTGGTGTGACGACTGGTGATCTACTTGGAAATAGATCGAACACGCGCAGCAGAAATGCAAGGCAAGGTGCGCAAATATAGAGGAGACAGGAAGACGCGCGAGAAATAAATCAAGTGGATGGGTGGCACGTTTAATCTGAACCACATCGAATTGAGCGACAACCGACTGAGTGGAGGTCAACTGAACCAACTTGGTTGGCTGCCAACAACGTCCCATCCACGTATCAATCCATCAGTTGGATCCGCCCAGCTGTTGCAGCGGAGTGCAACGTACTACTCTGTCTCGAGATGGCGTCGAATCGACGCCACTGCTTCAGCAAGTAAACAATGCCCCCCCCCAGCCATGGGTGTCAGAGTGCAGGTGGATCGATCCCCTTCCCTGTGAGCACTCCTCCTCTGGGACTTTGCTCGCCTCCCACGACTCTCACTTTTGGTTTCTCCCTCAGCGACACACCCAGCTCTTTTGGACCCCTGCTTGAGAAGGCAACCAATGGGAGTCAATTCGCTGGTGCTGCGCGCGCTCTGCGTGGTCACAATGCTCTTCCAGGTGCTGCTCCACTCAGCGGATGCTCAGACGCTCGTCAAGGCGGACGATGGCACCGGCATCCACGTCTACTACCGCACCGGCTGGACGGCTCCGTACATCCACTACACCACGGGATCGGGCTGGACGACCTCCCCAGGCGTCAAGATGACTCCAAGCACGGACACCACGCAGTTCCCTCCAGCACTCGGCTGGTTCAAGTACGACGTCGCCGCACCAGCGGCTTCGCTCGAGTTTGTGTTCAACAACGGCGCCGGTACCTGGGACAACAACAACAACGCCAACTACAAGGTCGCTTCCGCCGGCACCTGGTCGCTCACGAGCAAAGTGAGCACACCTCCGACCGCTGCACCGACCACGACACCAACGCCTTCGCCAACCTCAGCACCGACTCCAGCACCGACTCCAGCGGCAACTCCAGCGGTGACGACAAGCGCAATGAACATCCGCGTCTACTTCCGCACTGCGTGGGCTCCTCCGTACATCCACTATAACCAGGGCTCAGGCTGGACGACTTCCCCAGGTGTCAAGATGACCGCGAGCTCCGACTACGTGCAGTTCCCACCTGAAGAAGGCTGGTTCAAGTTCGACATTGCGGCGCCAGCTACTTCGGCGGAGTTCGTATTTAACAACGGCGCTGGTACCTGGGACAACAATGGCGGCAGCAACTACAAGGTCAGCTCAACAGGCACGTACTCGTACGTCACGAAAGTCAGCACCCCACCGACGCGCGGCTCGTGCTGGACGTGGGAGGGGCTCGATCAGTGCCAGAGCAGCTCGCAGACGGACTTCCCGGACTCGGACGAGACCAGAAAGTGGCAGACGCCGCCGCGCAACTCGGCAAACTGGTCACTCGAGTACCAGGACTACCGGTAAGCCTTACTTCATATGTGCGAATTGCAGTTGCCTGCTTGCTAATGTGTGTGTATCTTGATTGATTCTATTAGTTCCCTCACTGGCTACGCGCACGTGGTGTACGCGGCTGACCGTCTCTCGGCTACTGTCACCGCTCGCACGTTCCTGCGCGCAAATGCCACCTGCTCGTACACTTTCAACAACGCCGTGCAGCCATCACCCCAGTTCACTGCCACGAGTGCTTTGAAAGCGGATCTGCTCATCAAGGTGGACTGTACCGCGACCTCCACTGGCGAGAAGTGGAGTCTGGGACTCGACCCAGTCAACTTTGTGTGGCAGGCGAACTCTGTGAACCAGCCAGCGGGTATGGAGAACGGACAGCGCGGCGCCGTGGTCGACTTCTTCGGCTGGCCGTATAAGGACATTGAAGAAGAGTGCAAGGATTTCCTGGGCAAGGCCGGGTACATGGGCGTCAAGATCCCGCCGCCGCAGGAATCGCTCTTCTCAAACCAGTGGACATTTGAGGACCAGCGCAACCCGTGGTACATCACATACCAGCCCGTGAGCTACCGTCTCTACTCGCGCCTGGGCTCGCGAGCGGAGTTGCGCTCGATGATCCAGACCTGTCGTGCGAACGGCGTGCGCGTGTACGCTGACGCGGTCGTGAACCACATGGCGAGCGGCGGCAACGACATCTACGCCGCGCACCGCAAGGACAACGGTAACAACCAGTGTGCGAAGTGGTCGGCCAAATCCAGCACCAAGGGCTCACCCTACTTCACACACTCGTACGCGTACATCGGAAACACGTACACTGGCCAGCGTCCTGCGATGGAGTACCCAGCGGTGCCATTTGGCCCAACGGATTTCCACTGCGAGCGTACGACGGGCAACGCCAAGGACCCGTTCTACATGGAGCACCAGTGGCTGCTGGGACTTTCGGACCTCAACACGCGCCGCCCGTACGTGCGTGAGCGCATCGCGCAGTACTTTGTCGACCTGCTCGGCGTCGGCATCAGCGGGCTTCGCGTCGATGCGATCAAGCACATCGGACCCACCGACGCGGCTGCAATCTTTGGCTTGCTCAGCAAGTACATGGGCGGCAGCTTCCCCGCGGACTTTGTGTCCTGGGGTGAAATTGTGATCAGCGACGACGCAAACGTGGTCGCGTGCGACTCGAGCTCGAGCTATAACTTTTACACGGGGCTCGACGCCAAGTTTCTCGCCGAGGGCATCTCGCAAAGCGACCTGAACAAGCTCAAGCTCTGGTCCTGGGACTACCCGAGCAACTTTCCGCTCTGCGGTTCGTGGATCCTGCCTGCGTCGCGCTTCGTGATCCAGAACGACGACCACGACCAGCAGCCCGCGGACTCGGTGACTCGCCCCATGGGCGACAAGGGCTCCGTGCTCGTGCGCGACAAGGACGTGAACAAGCACCGCGAGTTCGAGAAGCTGCTGTTCACCCGCGCGGACGCGGACTGGAAGATCCGCGTCGTGCTGAGCTCGTACACGTTCTTTCCCGACGGTTCGAATGGCTTCCCGGACGGATTCTCGGATTGTGCGGACTTCGACACGTCGCTGGGCAACAAGTGCCTCAAGGGCGTGCCGTACGAGAAGGCGTTCCGCGCGGGCTCCTGCGGCTATACTGTCGAGAACTTTGTCGGCGGCAAGTACACGCGCGTACACCGCGACCTGGGCATCGTGAACACCATGCGCAGCTGGATCGGCAACCTCACCGCGGTGACCGCCGCCGATGTCGGCATCACTGGAACCTGCTAAGCTAAAGAGACGAGAAAAACATATATGGCAGATGTGAACTTGGCATTTCACTTCACAACCCACCTTCATTTCCATCCACACATACACGCTTCAATGATAGGCGACATCTTATTGAGCCTTTGAGTCCTCGATGGGAGCACGTAACATTGGTGCACGTCAGTATCCAAAGTCTGTCATACGAATCTCCAGGTCAGAGAACTCATGCTGCACAGTGGAAGCTGCATAAATTGGACTAGAGGCAGACTAGAGTCTAGCCGCTAGGCTCGAGCGCGGTTGTCTCTGACGGTATCCGATATTGCGAGTGTGTGGGAGACGACACATAGCGTTAAACACATTAAAATCGTGCGCGAAGGATCGAGGGGGTGGGGACTCCCAAACTTCAAGTGTCCAAATTTTTTTTAAACATCAACGAGTGGGGAATATCAACACACAAATGCACAAACACATATGGCGGCGCTGGAAGATCTCCCGGACGACGCGTGGCCAGCGATCGCACGCTGCCTCACGGGCATCGACCTCTTTGACCTCGCGCGCGCGAGCCGATGGAGTTGGCAGCTGCTCTCCCAGGACGCCTACTGGCGCGAACATCTCACAGACGACAACGAGGAGCAAGGTGAGCGCGGAGACATTACCACCACCACCACCGTCACTGCGCTCCAGCGATACGTCCGTGCGTACTCGCTCAGGTTCCAGGGACTCTGTAAAGATGACGCAACTGCTGATACTGCTGCTGCTGCCTGGCTAGCTCGCGGCTCGCGCGCCAGAGTGTCGTTGTTCGATGCCCAGGCTATCCGAGAGGACACCCCATTTGCCTTTGACACTTGGTTTTGCCTCTTGGATGGCGGTGATGATAAGCACAAGAATGCGACGATGCACGCTGGTGGCATCCTATTCGGCGCGCAGTCCGTCTCGTACGACGACAACCGGTGGACGTACTACCACCAGCAGTTTGTCGTCGTGAGCGCCGATCGCAAACTCTACTGCTCGGTTATCGCCGAGAGGCCCGAGATCGCGTCCAACCTGGAGATCAGCTGCTGGTACAACCTCACGCTCTTCTACGACCACCAGACGCAGCGAGTGTTCCTGGACGAAGCGCTCGTGAGTACTTTGCGTACCGCGCTGCACCACGAGTGGTGGCGGCTGGGTCCCGTCCAAGTGGGCACTGGCTGTATCACCGCTGGCGAAGATCAACAGTTCCCAAAGCCGCGTCGCTGCGGATGGTACCCGTTCAACGGACTGATCGACGAGTTTCGAATGTGGAAGCGCGGGCTCTCGAGCGGCGACACTCAGGCTCTGAATCAGGGACGAGCAAAGCTGGTACGGGCCGAACCGGACTACTCGCTGAAGAAGCTCCACCACCACTCGTCCAGCTACTATGTTCTATAGAACACGCGTCGCGCCAGCTGCTCCCGACCAAAGGAGCGACGAATGGAGCTGCTGCTGTCCCGCCAACGTCTAAGCGAGGCGGCAGGCGTAGGGAGAATGAGCGATGGCCGTGAGCCAGAAAAGCTGTCCTCCTCTAGTAAATCTGGTCGATGTCGGCATTCCGTGACGCGCACGTTCGCGAAGCTGCGCTTCTGGTCGAAGCCGTCAGACACGCGAACTGCTACATGACATGACGACCACCGACTTGAGCAAGTCACAGGCTATATAGAGTGTTGTGGGAGGTCTTGACTCTTCAAGAACTAGAAGAGCGTGTATATGGCTGAAGGTGATCCATGCTATAGGACCCAGTCTTCGCTGAGTTCATCAGAGCTTTGTCTTCGATGCCTACAAAGTGGAACTGGAACGTAGGTGCACCAAAAACATACACTTCCAGGGAATCGTGGCAGGCGCTATTAAACGCTGAAACAGTGCTGGTCTTGTGTCTATCCTGTGTCGCTAGAGCCGCGAACTCGATCAGTGTCACGGGAGCCGCATCCAAATTCGAACACTCGAAGCAATCTGGAGTTTGGTGTTGATCCGCAAAAGAAAAGAGCTACTCGACTCCTCACGTGGATCTGCGCAATACACACTGCAGCAAATCCGTATGCGGACGACATCCTCAACAGGAGATTGCGGTATCCAATTGGAATCTCGGCCCTACTCCTGTGCAGCCAGCGAATTCATCTAGCAAGAGCGTCTGGGCGTGTTGGTGCCCCTCTCGCGTCCGGTTGCCCAGTGCGTTCAATACAAACTCGCGCTGCGCTTTCGTTCGGCGCTTGCTGTCGCGTTGTCCTGTTCTCCTTCATCTCGCGAGCTTCCGTCCCAGAAAACCTCATAGTACCCTTGGAAGAGCGTGTTCCGGAGGCTGGAAATGTCCATTGAGCTGCACGCGACCATCCAGCCTTTCTCTCGAATGACCTCCTCACCCTGGTTCGGTAAGAAGATCGCGGATGCCTAGATGTACGCGTCGCGGTCTGCTCCACTGAACCGCTGAACGTACGACATACCGTTGAGCTCCAACAATCTGTCGGGAGAGTCCAGGATGATCGTGTAGCGCTTGCGATAGCTGGACTTGGTCAGAAGCTGCCTTTGTTGCTGTTGTTGTTAACAGTATCATCCATCACAAATTAGAGAGTTGCATGGTAGGTTGAGAAAACGAGATTTCAAATTTGTAAATCGTACCTCAAAGTGGTAATTGGAGGTCTGCACCACCGCGCTTGCCTCGATGGTCCTTCGTCATAGCGAATCGCCAGCTGCACGGACGCTGCAGCTCAGCGGAGTATTCATTCGCAACTCCACTATGGGACCACGCGCTGCATCCTGCTTGAGGCGACTCATGCACCCCACCGAATCCGCTATCTCCAGCCACGATGGATGGGTGAACAGCGACTCGACCTCCGCGTGCATCTAGTGGACACGAAGCTGCAAATCTGTTACAACCCCAGTCTCGTGGCTCAACACCGAGTTGGTGTTCAAGAACGGCTCATCTTGCAGTAAGTCCAGGCCCTACAGTCGTATCGCCCATCGTTAGTGGCAGCCTCAATAGACTTCCAAGCAAGCCAGCAATAAATAACAGCAATGTTCCTTACAAATTGACTCATCTTCTTGCTCAGCATCGCCTCCAGCGACTTGGCGAGCTTGGTCTGCTTGCTCACTGCGTCTTTCAGCTCTGCATTCCGTTGTTGGGATTTGAGCCGCTCGCGTTTCTGCATTAGCACCATCTCCAGTCAGAACAACGCCGGTGCTTTCGGCTGGATCTTCGCAAAGACTGGCTCGTTGACTCGGTCCTGGTCGCCGAATGCTGACCTCCCGCGTTGCTCATCACGTCGCATTCGCAATTGAGGGACATACACCCGCAGCGACTCAGCTTGCAGTGCTCGCTGGAGCTGCCTGAGTGTCGCTTCCAGCTGTGCGACCTGCTCTCGTAGAGCCTTTGTCTCAGTTTCCTTCTTGCCGCGACTGCGCTTGATCGTGTCTCTACTGCGCGCACTCCTCCCTGATTGGTTCACCGCGCGTGCGGGTCGTCTTCCGCCAACAGGAAGCTCATGCTGCGCGCTCCAAAAATGATGGAAATGGTGAATAATGGAGATGATTCCATGAAAAGGGAAAGGAGCGTGATCAAATAAGGAGGTGATGTTGCACGAAGGATAAGCCTTAAAATCACAAAGAGATTGCGTCGAATGTAACTATTGGGAGCAATCTCTTTGTGATTTTAAGGCTTATCCT
>JAADVN010000469.1:0-18027 GCA_023335535.1 Globisporangium spinosum | reverse complement strand
GGCGACTGAAATGCGCTTCTTAATTCTCTTGCGTCCTGCGATGTTGCTCTTCGTCACACTCTTGTCGGCACTCATGCAGTAAAAATACACCGTCTCATCCATGCTGTATATGTCGCGCCTGGCGTAACCGGACGTGGCGTTCTGGAGCCTAGCGTGCCCTTCATCAACAGTGGCAGAGCTTACTGATCCAGCTTCGCCATGAGCGCGCCGCGATTTCAATCCATGCCGCACCTGAAACTTGAAGAGCCAGCCCTGTGAAAACTCCAGCTTTGCGAGCGTGGCACTTTCCGACATGGCGGGGTCCTGCATGAGCTCGCCGCAAATTTTCTCTGCTTTTTGGTAGATTGCGGCGCCCGTCACGATCGGAAATGTCCACCGTTCGCATTGGTCATCCACGTCACTAATGCCACTTTTAGCTGAGGAGAGTGAGCCTTGTGGCTCGCCTTTCGTGCCGAATCGAGCGCTTCATAGCGCGCGGGGTCCCTCAGAGCGTTAGCATCGGTTGATCGTGTGAACAGACCAGGGAGCTTGAACTCTGCAGACGCCCACTCGCAGAGCATTTGACGAGGCATATCCGGGTGCTGTTTGTGGTGCGCGCACAGTACGCATACGAGAGACGCACGCACTTTTCCTTCATCTTCGTCACGTGGCTGTCGGTGTTTTTGTGCTCTGGCTGGTCCGCGAATGTCTTCGTTGTTGGACTTAAGCAGAAGAGGGGAAAATGGAAAGTGAATTAGCCAGAGGTTATCAATTGATGCTGCTGCAACCTCTCTTGGTATCCTGCCAGTTCTACTCCGATCTGCAGCTACGCTGATGCTCACCCGCTGTGGGTACACCTCTGACTTGAGCTAAGTATGCATAAATGCAATACGTGGCACGACTTCGCTTGAATACCGCGAACTGCAACTTTATCTTTGATCTTCGTGCTTGTATCTGCAACTGCAACTTCAGGTGAACTTGCTCGTAGTATCGACAAGTGCAAAGTCGTTCAACAGAATGGGAGAAGCGCGCCATAATTTGAATGAAAATGCAGAATGTTGGTCAGCGTCTGCAAACAATTATCCATTTAGTAGAGGTATAATATATTGGAGGTACGGGTATTTCGAAGGAGGACTGTAGCTTGAAGCGCCATTTCGCACCCCACCCGCCAAAAATATACGCCCATCGTAATTAAAAGATTTTTCATTGTACTGTCATATTTGAACTTTTAGCTTTCTATGACGTTTGATAGTTGTTTTGTGTGTTTTGGAGACTTGAATTTGAATGTGGAGCAAAGGAAAAATGTGAATGGAATTCAACGCCCTTTATCTGCGGAAGGATACTTTATCCACCTCGACGCGGGCCATTGCCCCGTCGATTGCAGGATCTTACAAGTGTCGGCCAGTGCATGTGGGCTGTGCAAACATAATATGACCACAGCTTAATTGTGCAATACTCTAAACTCTCATTTGAAATCTGAGATGCTAGGTTAAATAAATGGATGTTCTCCCAAATGTATCGACTGGCATCTGCTCAGCATAGTTGGAAGACGCGAGCTTTGACGACAACAGACAATGTGCAAGGGAATACGCGATCTTGAGAGTGGCTCCCAAGTGTTTACTTTGACACGTGCATCTTAGAACTACCGGTGGCGTAAAATATTCATACCCTGCAATAATGACCAAGTATTCTCGAAATGGGGATCAAACATCAGCATGCATTGTCCAAGGATTAATGACCACACGCAGTCACAGAGGCAACCTCATGCGCGTGCAATAGCCTTCGCTTTGGCGTTTGTGTCGCTCTCTTTGTTTTCACGGACTCCCAAAGTGTCCAAGTGTCTTTGACTCATTCACATGCAAAGTCGTCGCGCACGCCACCACCACTCATTCGCGCCAAAACCCATCAAACAGCATGCTTGCTTTACCCCGTTCCCTAAAAACAAGCCAAAGCCGCAAAAGCTCGCCCTGCTGATTGTTTGGGCAAGTGTATTTTTGTGAAAAGCGCGCGCTTTAGGACGACGCGAAGAGCTCCGACAGACCAGCGCATGATGGTGCGCGACCGTTCTCTGTCTCTCGCTATGTGCATGTGCTTGGCTACATATTACAGCGCGCTCACATGCCTTCCTTCTCGGTCTGTTTGTCTGCCTGTAGGAGGCGCGCCGCTCGGACCGCGGCAACAAGTACACTGCGCCGCCGGTCGTGGAGATTGACTCGGACTCCGAGTCCAATGCGCCAGCAGTGGTAAGCATCACGAAGCGCGTTCTCTTCATGTGGTGCTACAGTTGATAATGTAGCGGAATTCTCGCGTGCGCTAACATTTGTATGTGTATACAGAGTCGCCCAAAGCTCCGCACGCGCAGAACTGTGGAATACGCGTCCTCTGAGCACGATGACACGGTCGATGATGATGAGGACGATGGCGCTGACGACGACGGTGATGATGACGAGAGCGCTGAGGAGATGGACGAGAGCAGCGCGTCAGTACCAGCGAAGAAGCGCAAGCGCGCTCGGGCCGACGACGACGAGGAGGAGTACGAGCCGCAGACCGAGTCGCAGGTGGGTTCACATTGCGGTGCCTGCCATGTTGCCAATATGACTGGATAGGCTAATTTTTGAACTCCATTTGTCCTACAGATGCTGGAGGAAGAAGAAGCGGATGACGCTGCGGAGGACCTTGTGGACGAAGCAGAAGACGAGGATTTCGTGTCGGAGACGGACGGAGCGAGCAGACGCCGCAGCTCGCGCGCGCGAAAGACCCCGATCGCGTTTGCCGGCCTGGACGATGACTACGAAGACTCCCGTCTGGATTACATCTCCAAGCCTGTACGTGATCTCATGCTTTCGTGTAGCTGCTCATACTGTATTGGGGAGTATTATTTGACGAGTCGTGTTGTTGTTGGTCGTATTTCTTTGTCTTCAGCGTCGCGAAAGGAAAAGCAGCGGAAAGCGGAAAGCGCCGTCCAAGGCTGCTGCACGCAAATCGGACTCGTCCAAGAGCAAGAGCAAGAAGAAACCCAAGGGCTTCTCAGATACCGACTCAGACGACGAGTTCCTGATGAGCGAGAACGAAGCGCTGGCAGCCAACCGAGGCGGACGCGACAGCGACGACGAGAACGTGTTCGTGATTGACAAGCTCATCGCGTGCGAAGTACACACGCTGAAGGAGTGGAACAAGATCTGCGCGAATAAGAACACGCGCTTTTTGCAGAACATGTCCATTTTCTTGGAAGACGACGAGGACGACGACGAGGTCAAGGAAGTCAAACCACCAGCGCCACCAGCGTCGGCAGAGCCAGCAGACGCAGAAAAGAAGAAAGGAGAGCAGGAGAAAGACCAGAATACCGAAGACGTTGTGATGGAAGACGCCAGTGGTGCTGCTCCTGCTGAGGAAGCGGAGCCATCGACCCCGACTGCCAAACATTCAGCCTCGTCAAGCGCGGGTAAAACAGCGTCGACGCCGATCAATATCAACGAAGTCTCGCAGACCCAGGAGCGCTTTCTGGTGAAGTGGAAAGGCCTCTCGTACCTTCACGTGAGCTGGGAGAGCGAGAAGTCGCTGCTGGAGGTCGACAAGAACGCGAAGGGCAAGATCCAGCGGTTCCGCGACAAGGAGCTCATGGGGCTTTTCAACGGCAGCATGCACGGCGACGAATACTTCAGCCCCGAGTTCCGCATTGTGGATCGCATTCTCGATATCCAGGACCACCCAGGCGACGAATTCTCGCCTGTTGATGACGAAGAAGAGGCGGCAGAGACCAAATGGCGCTTCTTCTACGTCAAGTGGAAGTCGCTCTCGTACGACGAAGTCACCTGGGAGCGAGAGGACGACGTTGACGACGACGCCGCCGTGAAAATCTATGAAGACCGCCTCATGCGCGCCGCTGCGCGTCACATGCGCCCGGTGTTGACGTCGCGCAAGAAGAACCGGAAGATCAAATTCCGAGGCTACTCAGCGACCAACACCCCGCCTTTCCGAGACGGGAACCAGTTTGAGCTGCGCGACTATCAGCTCACGGGCGTCAATTGGATCCTGTTCAACTGGTACCAGAACCGAAATTCGCTGCTCGCAGATGAGATGGGGCTCGGCAAGACCGTGCAGACTGTGACGTACATCAACCATCTCGCAGCTGTGGAGGAACTCCCGGGACCGTACCTGATCATCGCGCCGCTCTCCACGCTCGGCCACTGGCAGCGAGAGTTTATGAACTGGACGTACCTGGACGCAGTGGTGTATCACGGATCCGCGAACGCGCGCAAGAAGTTGCAGGAGTACGAGTTTTTCCTGAATGACCAAGAATATTCGCGCGCTGAAGAGCTCATGACGAAGCACAACCCGTCGTACCGCCCGAGAAATGCGTCCGCGGCTCGCGCGAAACGAGATAGCTACCGCTTCGATGTGCTGATCACGACCCCTGAAATGTGTGGGACCCCGGATTTCTCCAAGTTGACGCGTGTGAACTGGCAGGTGCTGGTCGTAGACGAGGCCCACAGACTGAAGAACAAGAGCTCAAAGCTCTCGTCGCTGATTCACAAGAACTTTAAGTACGAGAACATCCTGCTGCTCACGGGCACGCCGCTGCAGAACAACGTCGAAGAGCTCTGGACGCTGCTGAACTTTCTCGACAAGGAACGCTTCGACTCGATGGAGAGCTTCCTCGAGCGCTTTGGGAACCTGAAGGATATGTCGCAGGTCGAGCAGCTGCACTCGGAGCTCAAGCCGTTCTTGCTGCGTCGCATGAAGGAGGACGTCGAGAAGTCGCTCGCTCCGAAAGAGGAGACAATCGTCGAAGTGGAGCTCACGGTGCTGCAAAAGCAGTACTACCGCGCGATCTACGAGATGAACACCGAGTTCCTGGCGGTAAGGCGAACATTTTTAGTGGGAATTAGAGTATGGGAATATTTAGCTGACGAACATTGGTTGCTGTTGCTGTTTGTATCGGATTTTTTCGTGGTATACAGAGAGGTCGCAAGAAAGCGCAGACGCCGAGTCTGATGAACGTCGCGATGGAGCTCCGCAAGTGCTGCAACCACCCGTTCCTGATCAAGGGTGTCGAAGAGCAGGAGATCATCCGGATACAGAAGGAGAAGAACCAGTCGCAGGAGGAGATGGCGCGCCAGATCCAGGAGATTCTGGTCACATCGTCTGGGAAACTGGTGCTTCTCGACAAGTTGCTGCCGCGCCTCAAGGAAAACGGCCACCGTGTGCTCATTTTCTCGCAGTTCAAGATCATGCTGGACATCCTGCAAGACTACTTGCGCTTGCGCTCGTACCACTGCGAGCGCATCGACGGCAACATTACGGGGAACGATCGCCAGGCGGCGATTGACCGCTATTGCAACCCGGACAGCGCGTCGTTTATCATGCTGCTGAGTACGCGTGCGGGTGGTGTCGGCATCAACTTGACTGCGGCCGACACGGTGATCATCTACGACAGTGACTGGAACCCTCAGAACGACCTACAGGCGCAGGCGCGTTGCCATCGTATCGGGCAAAAGAAGAGCGTCAAGATCTACCGTCTGCTGACGTCCAAGACGTACGAGCTGCACATGTTCCACCAGGCATCGCTGAAACTGGGGCTCGACCAGGCTGTCCTAGGCGGTATTCGCAGTAAAGAGGCGTCCGGTTTGCTCCCTTCTTCGTCGAAGGGCAAATTGAAGGCCAGCGGTCCGTCGAAAGACGAGATTGAGCATCTGCTGAAGCACGGGGCGTACGAGATCTTCAAAGAAGAGAAAGACGGTGACGCGGAGGCTGCGAGCAAGCGCTTCAGCGAAGAGAGTATCGACCAGATCCTCAGCCGAAGTACGAAAATCATCCACGACCCGAAGGCGGACGGCGGCGACGGGAAGAAGAGCTTGATGTCGTCGTTCTCCAAGGCGACCTTCGTGAGCTCCTCAAACCCGGACGAGCAAGTGGCGTTGGACGACCCGGACTTTTGGACCAAGGTGATTGGGCTGCAAGAGGTCGAGGAGAAGCCGATCGAGCCGTCTCCGCTCAAGAAGCGCCGCCGCCGCCCCGTGAAATCCTACCTGGTGGACGAAAGCGACGGCGAGACGACGTCCAAGAGATCCTCCAAGAAACCAAAATCGGTGCAGGAGAAGGACAATGAAGAGTACGTGATCTCCGACGACTCGGAGGACTCGGATGATGATGACGACGAAGACATGGACGATGACGACTTTGAAGGAGTCGCCGCGAAGAGGAACGAGAAAAAAGAGAAGACCAAGTCCTCGGTTCCGCCGCTCTCCATGTACACGGAGCGCATCGCCGACTTGCTCGCGACATTCGGCTACGGACGCTGGGAGGACATGATCAAGAACTACAGTGTGCTCAAGTTCTACACTCTCGACGAGATCAAAAAGTACACGCAGCAGTACGTTGTGCACTGCGTGCACGTCGCGTCTGGGACGGCGCTCGCGAACAACACGCCGCTGAGTAACGGCGAGATGCCGGAGCCGTTGTCGACCGCCCAGAAATCTGTGATGATCGATAACTTCTCGAATCGCTTCTACTTCACATTGGGCATGCTGCGAGAGATGAACTTGGAGCGGATGAGCACGGTCGTGCTACCAAAGAACTTGCGCCTGAAGCCCACGTCGATCAAGGCGCAGCGAGACGCGAACGCGAGACTGCAGCAGATGGAGCGCATGTACTTTGTACAGAAGATTATTCGGTCCAAGATCGGCGCGCCATCTCCGATGGTGTCGCTCATCAACGACCTGCAGCAAATCCAGGACTGCGACCAGATCCGAACGATCCTCGCGACTGGCATTCTACCAGACTCGCTCAAGTTGCCGCCCCAAGTGGAGACCCCTCAGCAGGCACAGAGTCCTCCTGAAGTGGACACTCCAAGCACTACTGAAGCTCCAGTCTCCACCGCCACCACCACCAATATGGGAGCCGCTGATGCGCCTGCAGATCCCACCAGTTCGCTTCCGCCCACCACTGCTGGCACTGCTGTCGAAAATGCAGCCGATGACAACACTGATGCTCCTCCTCCTCCTGCTGCTGCTGCTCTCAAAAGTACCGAAGCTCCTAAAAGTGAACAAGCTAAGACAGAGAGTGCAGCCCCGAGCGATGAGATGACTGCGATTGCCACCAGCGGACAAGAAGCTGTCGTTGCTGCTGATGGTGCTGTGGCAAAAGAAGGAGAGAAGCCATCGCCTGGAGTTGCAGCGACTGAAACCAAAGAGCCAACAGAACAACCAAGCGAAAACGCTAGTACGCCTGTCAGCAGTGCATCCGCTGCGCTCGCTTCGTCCTCTTCCAGTGCTGCAGTAGTTACTGCAAACTTCGAGAAAGACCAACGGGAGCGACAAGAAGCGCTCCGCCGTCTGCAGGAGCTGCCGGACGTCGGCTTGCCGAACGTGGTGGCGCCGTGGTGGATCCCGGTGATCGACGACGTGATCCTTTTGTTCTACGTGTACAAGGACGGCTGGTTCAAAGGCCGTACGCTGCCGAACCAGCTCGTGTCCCAGTCATCTCTCTTCGGGAGTCGCGCGGCCAAGTATGATATAGCACTGTGGCCCACTGTAGGCATTCTGACGAAGCGCGTCAAGTCGCTCATCTCGGCGTGGACGAACGAAAAGAGGCTTCGGCAGCACTCCCAGAATGTGAGACCAGTCCCAGCGGTGTTACCGTTCCCAAGCGTGCCTTCCAGCCACCCGATGTTCGGTAATCACGGTGGACGGAATGGCGCAGGTGGTGGTGCTGCTGCTGTCGGGGTTGGTGCTACTGCCGCTGCCGTTGCAGTTCACCGATCCATGGCTCTGCCTTTGAACCACTTCAACAGCACCAAGCACAATCGGTTCGCGAAGATCGTGTTTGCGTTCGGGATCCCGGACACGCGCACGTGTCGCGACGACCAGGAGAGACTGGAGAAGTGGCGCTATTTCATCCAGGATGCGCACTTGGGCGTCGCTGGACAGCCGATGATGGAGCTGCTGGCGGAGGCGCTGGACCTGGAGCGCTGCTGCAGATCGCGCGTACAGAACGCCATGGGGACCGACGCTGCCGGTGCAGACGCCAACGATACCATGAGCATGAGCCACTCGATCCTGGGCGGCCGACGCGGCCACTGGCTCCTGACGACCACCCAGTGCCGGCGCTTGCTGCAGCGCGTCGACCTTTTCCGACTACTGCGCACGCAGATCCTCGTGCTGCCGCCGAACCAGTTGGTGGACGTGGTCGGCCGCGTGGTGACGTCGCTGCGCGCGGACCCGTCGAAGAACGAATTCCCGCGCTGGTGGAGCTCTCCGCGCCACGACATTTTGCTGCTGCAGGGCGTCGAGTGCTACGGCCTGGACGAGTACCTGAGCCACGTGTGGAAGCTGCCGCTCTTTGCACACGCGAACCCGACGAACTCGTTCCCGAACACGACGTGGGTCGAGAACTACGTCACGGCGCTCGCGCTGCGCTGTCGCCGCACGATGAACGCCAGCGGCTTTGGCGCGATCAGCAAGCGCGCGACAGCGGCGGCTGAGCGTCCTTTGAAAGACCCGTCGCCGCCGAAACGCGAGTCGTCCGAGGTGCGCCAGCGCATCAGCGACATCCAGGGCATGCGGTCGGAGGATCCGTACTTCACGCCCTCGGCGCGCTTGCGCCAGCTGATCGAGAGCAACGCCGCCGCCGACTGGAAGACACCAGAGCCACAGCAGGTCCAGCAAAAGGAAGTGGCTGAGGTAGCAGAAGCTGACGTGTCACGTTCACTAGCAGCAGAGGACGTTGCCATGGAGAACGAGCAAAGGCAGGAGGACAATGAGTCTGTTGTCTCAGAGCCTGTGGTGGTCTCAGCGGCACAGGAGTCGGACGAGGTCGTCCAATCCTCAGCATCCTCGCGCTCAGCTGCGACTGCGGCTCCAAGTGCGAGTGACGCGGCCAACGCAGCTGCCTTCGCGTCCCCGCGTGGTCGCCAGCAGTCGATCCAGGAATCCATGAGGCGCCAAATGCGCCCCAAGGAGCGCACGCCGCCGCCGCCGACGCGGTCGTCCCCGATCACTCGCTCGAGAGCGCCGCGCACGTGGGACGTGATCGTAATAGACGAGTCCGACGACGAAGACTGAGTCGGCGAGTAGACAGACAGACAGATATACACCCACCAACTAACACTCGGGAGATTCTCTCAGTAAAGACAGGAAAAAGCGGATTACAATAGCACATTTCGATTGGTTTTGATACTCTCTCTTCCTCTCTGTCGTTCTCTACATGATGGTGCACTTGGACGCCAGTCCGCCGGCGCCGCCTGCTGCCGCCTGTTGCTGCTGCTGCTGGACGTCCGCCATGCTGATCGCGAACTTCTGGATGCGGCCATAGACCGACGCGACCACGGCCGGGCACTTGGGGTGATGCACGACCGACAGGATGCTGGTGTTGAGCACGCGGAAGGCCTCCTGCAGCTGCGGGTTGATCATGTAGCGCACGCGAAGCAGCTGCCAGTAGAGGATCGTGAGCAAAAAGTTGCGCGCCGGCGTGAGCATCTCCACCAGCAGCGCGATGCCGATGCCCACCTCCACGCTGGCGGCGACCTGCGGCATGCGGTGGTAGAGCTTCGCCCACTTGGACTGCGTCGGCAGCGTCGCGAACGTCGGGTCGCTGATGATCGCGCCGACCGCTGGGCTCAGCAGCTTGCTCGCCGCCGCCGAGACGTGCGTGAGCTTGAGCACCTGCAGCAGACTCGCCACGTACGCGGCAAAGTGCACCATCTCGATCAGGAACACCGGGATCATCGCGAGCGAGAACGGCGCCGAGACCCAAAACACGAGGCAGAAGAAAAGCGCCTGCGTGGACGGGTCCATCACCAGACGCTGCGCGTACGCGGCCTGCCACTTGGGCACGCCGTGCGTGAACATGAGGTAGCTCGCGTGGTTGAAGAGCGCCACTTTAAAGAACGCGCCGAACGCCACGTACGCAGGCACGATCACGGGGATCCAGTACATGAGGAAGCTCAGCAGCAGCACCCAGCGCATGACGAACTGGAACAGCGCGAACATGGCCGCCTTGTCCACCAGCAGGAACTCCTTGAGTGTCTTTGCGGATGCAGACGGTGGGCGCGGCGCAGCGGCAGCACCAGCAGGCGCAGACATCCGCTGTTCCACAGAGCGGAGTCCATCAAGCAGCGCAACGTTCGAGGCTTCGAGCGCGAGCCCGTCCTTGTACGCGCGGTAGGCGTCCGCGTAGCGGCCCAGGTGGTAGAGCGCCGCGCCCTTGCGCGAGTAGCCCTTGGTCCAGTCACGCTTGAGTGTGATACACTGGTCAGCGTCCGCGAGCGCGCTGGCGCCGTCCCCCTGTTTGAGGTGCGCGGCCGAGCGGTTCGAGTAGTAGACGTGGAGGTTGCCGGCCGCGCCGTCCTTGGCGTGCAGCGCGATCGCCTCCGAGAAGCTGGAGACAGCGTCCGCGAATCGGCCGGCGGAGAACGCGCGGTTGCCGCGGTCCTTGGCTTGCTCTGCGGCCATGACGGTGGGGGGAGGGAAGGATGGAAGGGATGGAAGCAGGAGGTCTTTTCTTGTCGTCTTGACTTGCTGGTGGCTCTCGAAGCTTCGAAGCGGTTGTGACGCAGGAGGAAGGGAGGGGGCACGATTGCGATGATCTCGCGAGCCAAGGCACAACCCAAAAGATCTACAGTATACAGGGAAAAATTTACACAAAGTTCATGTAGGAACAGTATATCGACACGCATTGGTACCGGCGTGTATTGTGATGCTGGCAGTAATGATTATACGTATACCTAAGGATCACTTGTGTGTATATTCGCCGTTTGTCTTGATTTTACTATGTAACTGACCAATCCTCGAAAACACATTGCGCGACTCATCGAAACCACAGCGCTGTCGTGCATAACATGGCATGGTTCTCGCCTTCTCGGCGCAAGCGTCATGATGGCAATAATGGCGGCGTGATTCTCGCCTCCAAGGCGCGTGCCTGTTAATAATCCGTGTGCGTTTTGTACTATACGCCACTGTCGTTCATGTCAGCGAAAATCCTAGAACTCAAACTCCTTCTCGCCGTAGTTGAGCTGGTAGAGCGAGCGAGCCGCCTTGGAGCTCACTCGGCGTACCAGCGGCGTTGACGCTGGGTGGCCCTTCTTGTCATTCCGCAGGGACGGTCGGAGCTCTGTCGGGTCGAACAGATCGCCGTCATCATCATTGCCGCTTTGCATGCGCGACGTCTCGTTGTAGAGCGTGCGGATCGTGTCGTTGTCCTTGGCTAGAGAGAGCAGCTTCGTCACCTGCATGTACTCGACCTGCGTGCCCTGGAGCGCGAAGAGCAGCTTCACGACGCTGTTGAAGCGAAAGTACGAGAGTGTGAAGCCGTAGTGCTGCAGCACGAGACGCACGTCTTCGACCTCCAGCCGTCCGGTCTTCTCTGGGTCCTTCGCCTCGAACTCGGCTTCCATGTCCTTGACCGTCAGCTTGTTCGCTTCCAGGAAGCTCGCCACGCTCGCGACGAACTCAGCGCGCAGCTCCACAGTCTCTGTAAAGTGATCGATCACATCGCCGAGAGCGGAGTCGTCGACGCGGAAGATACAGGAGACGAGCACAAAGTTGCGCAGGATGCGGCTCTGGAAGAAGAGCATGTTGACCAGAAACGGCACGACCGACGAGGTGACCAGCATCGCGCCGAACTCGTCAAAGTCCTCCACGAGCTCATAGAGCACGCACTGGAAGAAGAGCGCGACGTAGAAGCCGTTGAGCATGAGCAGCGACATGACGAGAAAGTGCCACGCCTTGCGCGAGAACCAGCGCAGGTACAACGCGTCTTTCTGTTGGGAGAGCGGCTGACGCATGGCCCCCGCACCGCTTTCCGCATCGTCTGCGAGCGATGACGAGTCCTCGCGGTGTCCGCTGCTCGTGCTCTTGCGTCGACACATCTTTGCCAGGTTTCGGCAGACCGTGGAGATGAGCTGGAAGCCCGTGTCGTGCTCGGTGATGTGGAGTCGGTGACGCTTGATCCGCTTCTGGCGCTCCGTGTCGCGCACGTTCTCCATCGTCGTGATCGCCTCGGACACGCTCTCTTCGTTCACGGTCTGCGTCTCTTGCTCTGCGACTGCCTTGAGGCACTTGAGCTGCGTCGTTCGACCGAAATGCTCACCCGCAGCAGAGAGGATCTGCTCGGTCGCCCAGCGCATGTACATGTGCACCATGAGGTGGAGCAAAATGGAAAGCCACGAGAAGAGCAGGAACGCGTACACGATCGCGCGTCGCTCCTCGATCTGCAAGGTCTGCTTGAAGACTGTGGAGACACTCTCGAGCCCCCAGGCAATCAAGAGCAGGATGATCCACGTGGACATCTCCACTTCGATCATGTGCGTGATCTGGCTATCCTGCGCCTGACGGAGGTACTTGGAGAACGGGAAGAGCTCCGGGAGCTTGTAGGTTCGCAGGAAGAAGTGGCGCAGGATGCGCATCTTGATGAGCTCCGGGAAGTCCGACTCACGGATCCTCGCGGCTTTGCCTGCTTTGCTGCTGCCAGTGGTCGTCGCGGCGTCCTTGGCTAGGGCGAGCGAGGGCAAGCGGCTGAAGAACGATGTGCCGCCCGCCGCCTTTGCTGCCGCGTTCTTGTTGATGACGTCCAGCAAGTGCTCGGAGCTGATGAGCTCCGCCTTGTCCACCTGGACATTCTTGCGGCGCAGGAGCAGGAACACGCAGACCGCCTGCACGATGAGCGCCATCGCGAGGATGAACACCGTGAGGTCGGCAGCCTGGAACGCGATCATCGAGCGGCTGTATGCGTCGGCGTGCGAGATCTCCTTGTACATCTTGAGCACGAGGCCGACGAGCCCCAGCACCATGAGCTCTGCGCAACAGATAGATTCGTAGAGACATACACACGCATTATCAGCACCACACGGATATGATTCGTTAATACTGTGCAGCATGCAAACGCACCGCCAAAGACTTTGTTCATCATGTCGTAGTACTTGGGGTACTTCTCGAGCTTGTGGTTGAGCTGGTGCAGCGCCTGCTCGAGCAGGATGACGCACGCCACGAGCAGACTCAGGTACGCGAGCACGCGCCAGAGCTCCACGTTGTCGCCCACGCTGAAGAGCGAGCCGCTCACGCCGTCAGCGCCCGCCATTGCTGCTGTTGTGTTGGAGGGTGGGGCTTGTGCTCGAGTGGAGTGGCGATCTTCTCGCTTGCGCTGATTTCTGCGGAAGAACGACGCGCGACTGGTCCTCTGCCCCCAAATGAGTTTTTACGAATGAAGGAAGAGTCAGCTCGTGGTGGTGAAGTGAACCCACAGCAGCATTCTGGAGAGACGTGGTCGTCCCTTTGGTTGAATGAACGAACGCCGTCTGTCTTATCGCTTGGCAAGATACCTTTTCAAACGTTGCGTTAGTGACATAACAGTCGCTAAACAACCGATTGATGCATACAACTACGGGATACTCCGCCTTCTCATAGTGACATGTGCTGATTGTGCCGATTAACTGATCTCCTGGATGATGTTGTCCATCCGAATGGAAAAATCGTGGACGGCGGGCACGCAGCCACACGATTGTGGGAATCCAGCACCACCGACGGATCTGTCTCTTCACTGCTAAGGTCTCATCACGCGTTCAGTAATCAAGACAAGACACAAGTGGGCGAAATGGATAAAGTGCAAGAATGGCAAGTCTATGAGACTCGGATTTTCACGACACAAGTAACAACACACATAGACTATTCGTACACTTGGCGCCTAATGCACCCGCCCTCCATCTTTTGTTTGCTTTTGTTCTTAATTCACGGCTCATACTGCTGACAGGAACGAGGACGTGGTCGTGGACTGGTGCTTGGGCACGTACAGCACGTTGCCTGGGTCCTTGCAGTGGCTCAGCGCCAGTCCCGAGATCTCGAACTCGTCCAGGTGCTCGGAGCTGCCGAGGCTGTCGTTCGCCACGTTGAGTAGGTTGCACTTGACCAGGTGGCGCGGCAAGTCCGGGTCGTTGAGCACGAGGCGAGCCAGGTGGTGCGCGTAGAAGAACTTCTCAATGTGCGACTCTCGGTGCTTGCCGCCAAGCTGGATCGCCACACTGATGAGCAGCAGCAGCGCGCACCCGGAGCACGTGAGGATCGCCGAGAACCTAGGGATAGACAGCTCGGCGTCCACCCATTCGACATTACCGGAGAAGTCCAGAGTCGTCGTCGCTTCTCCCACCGAAAGCGTCCGCGTCTCCTTCACGACTGCGCTCTGTAAAAGCCAGAACAGCGCCGACATGTACGCTGGCTGCAGCGAGTGCTCGGAATACAAGTGGTTGCGCACGATGAGATCGAGAAAGTTGCCGCGCTCGACCTCGCAGTACTGACCCTCGATGCCGTCCCAGGACGTGACACTCTTGAAGTTGCGAGGGAACACGAAGTCGTTCTTCAACGCACCGCCATCGTCGATCTCCTGCACGTTGGAGCTCACAAGCATTGTCCCCCAGGACGAGGAGGTGGACGAGTACTTTTGCAGCTGCGGAAGCGGCAAGTGCTGTTTGCCAATGATCAAGTTCTTCTTTGCCTGCCAACTTCCTCCATCAAGTGGAAACGTCAGCCCTTCGCAGCCGCTGTCCGATTCGCACGACGCGTGGAAATCCTCCGCAATATCCGAGACTTGCCACGACAACCTGCCCACGGTGACGCTGTAGTACTTGGTCGGGTTCTTCAACGTGACGAGCCCAGTAGTGTTGGTGAGCTCGATTTTGATCTCGTCACCTGTGATGCGCTTCGCAAAGCTGAAGACAAGCATGGAACTTTCTGATGACGTCGAGCACTCGGAGCCGGACGCGTCCAACGTAGCACTGCCGTCTTCGACCCCCGTGGCACTGTCTACACAGATGGAGAGCGCGCGAACTTGACTTCCGTAGTCCACGGCGGCATTTGCCATCCCTTCGCCCTTTGGACTGATGACGCAGCCGTTCCAGCTGCACTCTTCCTTGGCGTTGATCTCGAAAATGCCGCCTTCGTTTCCGTAGACGACCTCTTGCGTCGTGCCGCTCTTGGTCAAAGTCACCAGACGACGCAGCTCGCTCTCGGCAAGCGGGATGTCGAAGGTGATGCCGTCGAAGGAGACCTGAGGCGACAGCTTGTAATTCACAAACTCCAGTTCTGCGTCCTCGATGCGGAAGTTCGCAAAGTGCGCATATGGCGAGGATGAAGACGTCGAAGTGTTGAAAACCGCGGTGAGTTTGTCGCTCACAGCTCCGTAAAACGCCGACGTCATCGCTTCGTCACTCTTCTCTGCACTGTCAAAGCTGCTGGGCAGCGTCAGCTCAAAGTCTGCACTGCTGCCTGAACCTGCTGATTGGACAGCTGGGTCTCGAAAGAATTCGTCCATGAGGTGGAGTCCGTACGTAAACAGGTTCCGCGCTGATGAAGGTGCAATGGGAAGCACTTTAGAAGCCATCCCAGAGGTCTCTGACAACTCCGACACCTTCACCTTGAGCGAGCCTTCTGGAGCTGGAGCCGTCGGCAGCAGATTCTGGAACCAGTCGCGGGTCGAGAAACCGAATTCCACGAGCGCCGGGAGTCTTCGGGGCGACTTGCGGTCGCATTTCATGCTGCTCTGCGGTTGCTGATGGGTCTGCATGGCGTCGCGGAGGATCGTGTTGCGCACCTCCGTGTTTTCTTGTGTTGTTAACGGAGTTGAGCTTTCGTCGACCTTTACAGTGTTGATCGCTGAGAGATCTGCGCTGCGAAGCACTGGGTCGATACGAGACGCTGTCATGTGCACGTTCGCGGCGTGGAAACCGTTGCTGAGCAGCCAGAGGATCGCGTTCACGACCAGAAAAATAGCCACCTGCGCTTTCCACGTGCGCTGCTTCTGCATGTACGCTCTGGTCGCATAACAGAGCAGCGCGACGGGCACGACGAGCACCACGAGCGCCATCAGCGGCTTGACGAACAGCGCAGTCACGGCGCCAACGTAAAAGTTGTAGTCTTGAACACGCTGCGCGGCGACGCTATCGTTGTTGCCATCAGTATTGCCACTGGAAGTCTGGAAGCTCGCGACCACGACACCCTGTGAGAACACGAGCATGAGCGTCGAGACGGCACCTCCGAGCAGGATCGTGCCGACTAAGATGCGCTCTTTCTTGATGTGCACGAGGACAGGCAACGGATTGCCGGTCACTGGGTAGGGATGGCGACTGTGCTGCCCGCCACTGCGGTTCGATTCATCCGCACCCCCAGTCGTGAGCTGATAGTCTGGGAATTCGAGCTGTTTTCGGTGGAGCGGGCTGTCCGAGTAGCCGCTGCTGCGGTGCTCGGAATGCGAGACGGCGATGCTCGAGATCGCCAGAGGCGACTGCATCTCGCTGTAAGACGCCGTGTCCGCTATTGTGACGTCGGGGGGGTTGCGTCTGCAACGTGGACTGCAAGCGGCAAGAGGGAGGGGAGCTTGGCGGATGAAGTACCTGTACTGGAGACCGCCTATTCGACAGAGCAGCAGACCAAGAAGCACAGCACCTGACAGCAGCAGTAGCAGTAGCAGCGCAGGCCACAGCTTCAGTCTTCTTCACGGTATGATCGCTCGGCAGCGCCGGTTGAGCAGCACGCGGAGGCGGATGGAATGGATACCACCACTTAGTTGCTATAGAGAGAGCGAGAGCGCAAATCACGCGCGCTCTCTTCCATGAGCGAGTCGAGTGCGTCGCATGCGCACATGGTCTCACGTTTTGCGTGTGGAAAGCCTGCCTCTGGTAGAGAGCCCCGTATTGCCGTTCGCCGCCTGCAGTCAGACTGAAGCGTCCAGGCCAGTCGTAGGGCAGCTGCGCTCTGCTGTCTCGTTTTTTCCTGCACTTGGAGTTTCCCCAGCAGCTGGTTGTTCTTCTATTTTCCCAGCGAAAAAGTTCGAAATTTTTGAAACGACACAAGAGAAAGTGAACCCATTTTTAGAACCAGAAGTTTTGTTCAGTGTTGAGGTCATCACTGAACAGAACAAAAAGCGATGACTGAGCTGCACTGCCCCCCCCCCCTGGATACTCTATGGACAATCCATCTTTCGTGCTCGTCCCTTTCGCGCTGGTCGACTCACCTTGGACGGGTGGGTGATGGCTAATGATGCTCGAATGTAGAGGAGCGAGTGGAACCAGATGGTCAGACCCTTTTTGGCGATCCTGTGCCGGTCAGTCAGTCAGTCAAGCCGTGGCTTGATGGCTTGACGCAAACTTGCAGTGATGACCAGACGCGAGCTGAATCGGAGGGTTACAAGCCAAAAAGTGCCAGTTCACTGTGCTCTTTCTTATACGGCTCCATTTTCATTATCTTTCCTTCGCCGTGTGGTAATTTCAAGCTGTCTGTACGCCTGTCAAAGCGTGCGTTTCTTCTAATCTTCATCCGCTGTCCGTCCATCTGCGCTGCCTCTCATCCGTACAGCTGCATCTGAAACCGTTTCGGCGGCTCTTCCGGCTCGCTGGGGCTGATGATGCTCGTGTCGCCCATGATGAACACGCCGCTGAATTTCTTTTGAAGCGACAGCATCACCACCACATACACAGACATACACATGCGCGATCAATGAAACTGGTGTATATAGTTAAATGGAGGGACAGGCGACTGCCTGTTGCTGCTGCTGCTGTGTCAGTCTGCGTCTGGCTCCGCGTCTCACGGCTTCTCTTGGCGCGAACGCAATGCACACATGCAGTCAATACGTTGTCTGCCACCTTTCCCAGCAAGCTTCAAGACGATGTGACACAGCAGCAGCATGCGCACATCAATACAAGAGTTAGCATACCTCGGAAGGGGGCGACGACACGCGGTGGGCGTCGTCCGGGTCGCTCGAGAGCCCCTGATAGTCGGGCTCGAGCGGCGCGCGCTCGGCCATCGCCGGCTGCTTGTACACGTCCTCGAGGATCTTCTCGAGGTCCTCCTGCTGGCGCGAGCGCCGCGAGTCGATGAGCACACACTCGTCCAGCGGCAGGTTCATGGCGGTGCGCGGGTAGCGCGAGTTGATAAACAGATGGAAGAGCGCCGTCAGGAACGGTAGGATAAGCGAGAACGTCGCCGGCAGCGCCACCTTTTTCGTTCCGAGCAGCGTCGCGATGATCACCTGCGAGAAGATCAATGCGCCGATGCAGAAGCGGTAGAG
>JAADVN010000468.1:0-18075 GCA_023335535.1 Globisporangium spinosum | reverse complement strand
CAGATCCAGCGAGCAACGCGTTGAAGAGATGCTTCGAATGTCCACACATTTACATTGCGATCATCATGGCCGGAGTTCTGTTTCGCTACCCCTACCACCACTCCAGCCTATTCTGGAAAGCTGGTGTGTTTATTGCGTGAAGATCGTCTCTGTGACTGCATTGTGCGCATGCATGTGTTACCAAAACGACGCCAGCAACGTACAGCATTCCTTCGGAGGAATTTCTGGGGTTTCCGTGCGATTGAGAATAGCATTAGTGCGTTAGACTTGAAACACAAGAGCTGTCTGGTTGCATCAAGTGCAGTGGTGCATATCCATTATTTTGTGTTACATGTTGTTGGCCATTGGCTGTTTGCGTTGTTGTGGGTGGAGTATCGACTCAGAGAGAGCAGCACGTAGCTCTCTGTCTGGTCTCCACTTCGCATTCCCTTTGTTTGTTGGTTGATAATTTACAGTAGTTTACTTTGGCTGGTGGACACGGCCGAGGCGCGTGGGCTTCTGGCGGCGGGCCTCAAACGTGCGCTTGGGAGCTTGCTTGTGGCGATACAAGTCCTTCTTCTTGGCCACGCGGTCCTTGACGTCTTCATCTGTCACGTCACGTTCGTGGAACTCTTCGTGATGGACGCGTTCTATATACCAGACAGACAAACAGAGAACGCACCAGTCAGCTCTCAATCACACTGGAAATGGGTACACAGACTTTCAAGACGGCAACGTACGGTTCTCGAGGAATCTAACGGTCTCGCGCAGGTGGACGGCGTTCTCCACGTCGCTGATGAGCGCATTAATGCGCTCCATCTCTTCGAGGTGGTGACGCTCGCTCGCAGGCAGTGCCCATGTGCCGAAGCTACAAATACCCCACGCGTAAAGCCAAACAAGCAGAGAGGTGAGTGTCGGGTCGGGTCGGTGTCGTCAATGAACTGGAGATGGCTACAGAGTAAAGTGTCGTGTCATGGCTTTCTTACCTGTCAGCGTGCTCGAACTCCTGCAGCAGCACGAAGCCGCGGTCGCCCGGCTCGGACGCGACTGGCAGGTTGTAGTGGAAGCGGTTGTTCGCGGGACTCCAGCGCAGGCGCGGAATCGAGTCCATCATCTCGGCGTTCACGTTGATGGACATTGTGGACATCATGGTAGTCATCGTCGAGAGACTGACTGAGTGGGCTTGGAGAGCGTTGGCGGAGCTTGAAGGTGAAGTGTTTGGGCTTTGCTTGGTCAAATGCGGAATGAGCTCGAAGGAGCGGCCAGCAGGCAGCGCGGCGCATTCGCATTCACACCCAGCAGCAAGCTCAGAGCTGAGTTGAGGTTTTGCATTTCCCTGTTCCACCTTTTCCGCAAAGACAAGAACAAGAAGTGCGCAAAAAAACAGCTGCGGACAATCCATATCATATTACACAGGGATATAGAAATATACAGTAGTCTCAAGGCTTGTCTTGCTAATAGTAGAATAAAGTATCACAGATTATCAAAAACAACAACGTTGAAGTGGTGGGTTGAAGTGTGGGGACAGAAACGGCAGCCAATCCGCACGCGCGGGCGGGAAAACGCTGCGCGCTGATTGGCTGCAGCTTTAAAGCCCGATCTTGGCGACGAAGAATTGCGGCTGCGTGCATGCAGCTCCGCTTAGGTCCGAGCAGTTTTCGAGGCATTTCAAAAGTATTTCTCACATGAGAAGAATAAATAGCTGTGGCATGAAGGTGGCGACAAGGTGATGGTCAGTACGAATGCAGCCTTGAGCTACAAGTCTCGTTATGTGCTACCTATTGAATCACCAAATGTCCTCGTTCGGTAGCTCAGATTTTATATCGATTTCAGGTCCCTTCTCTAGTTCATTTCTCTGACCGCGAGTCGACTGGGCACTGATATAAGAATCGAAGCCTCATTCAGCCGTCCCTGACGGAGTAGCACACCACGCACAGCCAGGGGACCGACTGATGATTTCATCCTGAACATTGTCAAGTCCATGACGAACCAACGACCTCAACATATTTCTGCTACGCGCTGTTCACTTCTGTACTATGGTCGGCAAGACGACGTTGCAATGCTGCAGCTTCAGTGGCGCTCGCGTGGCGGGATGTGTGCGCGGAGTGCCATTGTTTGATGGAGTAACAGAGGTTTGAACGAGTGATGGCTTGGCATGGGATGACGAAGGGAACGCGTAGTTGGATGGGGATCGCCCCAGCGATGGGACAGAGTGGGACGACACTAGCAGCTGCGGCTTTGTGGACACTTGGTGCCAGGATGCAGTTGTACCAGCTCCAGCAGCAGCGCATGGTTTGCTCTGTTGTAGTTGTGTTGACACTGTTCTTGGAGTAAGCTGAGAGCCAAGCGAGCAGCTTGAAGAGCTTGAGAGCGACATTGTCTAGGATTGTGGGTATTGCGGTGTTGTCAGACGCGGAGTGCTGTCAGAGCTAAGGGAGATTCTCGGCTCAGGGATACTTCTTTGGTCCCCATCTTGAGAAGGCACTGCAGTCATGAAGCACAGCACATCGCGGTTTGTTCTCAGCGTCCCTTCCTTAAGTGAAGGCGATTGCTTCGTGCTCTGGCGCGGCTTTATCCGCAGCACGCTCTCAATCTCGCGCTGAAAACCGCCCACTCGCTCTCGGTTTTGAGTGGATCTGCTTGCACTGGCGAAGTTGGCTCTCGACTCCTAGGCGCTTTCATATCCGTGAGCAGATTTCTCGTGCTTGCTGGACTTTTCATGCTCTGCGATCGTGATGTTGAAGGCGTTGCAGCTGCCAGCATCGCTAATGGCGCTTGCTTGATCGGACTCCAGAGTCCTGCGGGTGATTGACCCAGCTCGCGGAAGCTCTTGATCGCGCAAAAGTTCTGCGCAGACACTAACTGCGGTGATGCAAGCACAAAGTTCGAGTCGACACTGTCGTTGGAGCAAAAGAGAGCAACTGGCTGCGCTACTTGGTCGGAAGTACGTTGAGGTTGCTGGTTGTCCGACCCAACTCTCTCCATCTCTTGCAGATTCTCATTGGTGACGAAATGGTTGTGGAATCCCTGGCTTCTAGCTGCCCCATGGCGGTGGAACCCTTCGCTATCACGATGGAGCTTCCCTAGTTTGCCTGCAACAAGTGGAGACGACCTCGGGTTCTTCTCAAACAGTTGCTGACTGAGGTCGCTGTCCGCAAGTCTCCACATACTGCTGGAGACTCTGGACAACTGGTCCACGTGGATGGTGAACGACGACGAGCTCTCCGTTGATGAAAACGCAATCACGCGCGATCCGTCCTCCGAGAGTTGCCGGATCTTAAGAAACTGCTTCGGTTTGACCTCCAGCCATTCTCCAGGCCGTGGTTTTCGTTTCACATTCTGTTAGCTGCTGCTGGTATCTGAATAGCCAGAATATCCCGAGTCCAATGCCGAGGTCGATAATGAAGCTTTCATGGCACTGGCGGTTTGACCCCACGGACGAGCGTAGTCTCTCTCAAGGCTTTTTGTTTTCCAGGGGAGTCGATCTGTCCTCTCTCGCCGGATATCTGTGATGCAAATAGCAGCCGCAGCAGCGCCACCACTGATCCACGACCCCATTAAAGCTATTGACTCCTCTCCATCTAATCTTGACGAGTTGCTTTCATTGTAGTTGGGCACCGTCTTGGAGATCTGCACGAGAGGCAGCAGCTCAGCGAGAGACTCCGTCGCTGACGCATCCTTCCCGCTCCTTCACTCGCTGCGAAGCTTCAGCATGCCGCCAGGAAAAGACGCTGCTCTGGACAAGAGCATCACCACAAAGTGGCACCGCGTTGCAAAACTCAGCTCGGTTCTCTCTGGGAAATGGCGCGTATCCTTGTCAAAGCCCAGCAGCGTGGTGAAGAGAGCCGGCATGCTCGTCCACAGCCTGCTTTCGGACTCCAACTCAGACGACAAAGTCCGATGTTGGAGCAGCTCTTGCCGTGCGTTTGACTCCTCTTCGAGCGCCTGGTGCCGCATGACGCAAAGCATTGCAGACAAAGCGTACGGCGGTAGCGACGCCAACTCCTCCGCGGCGTTCACTGGCATAGCGTCACACCCAAGAAGCTGGATCGTAAGCGCCTCAACGAGTAGTGCTCTGGCAAATCCGAACTCCAGGTACGCGGCCAAGGTAGCTGCGATCTCGAGCCTCGTCTGTCGAGAGCGCGAGTAGAAGCTCCTGTAGATAGATCCGTGACATTACTCGTGCATTTGGAGAAAACTTGGACGGTGCAAACTTGCAATACCGGTTATGCACCGCGCACTCTTCGTTGTGAAGAGCCACGATCGTGAGCAGTCGATTCCGATCGCTGAGCTCCGCACTGCGTGTTCGGTCGATGTCGATGTGCTCGATAAGCCTCGATGCGTTCTCGTTCTGCTCGTGCAATCCGTGATCGCCGCTGTTGTCTTCAGAGACGATCCCGCCCCAGAGATCTGCAGTCGACCCAAACTTCCCATGGATGCCATGGCCGCTCTCACTGCTGTTGGCGCTTGCATTTGCGAGCAGGTACTGTACAAAGCCGCCTTGTTCGTCAATCGCTCGTTCGCGCTCGGCAGTCGAAACGTAGTGTCTGCCCAAGATCCACACATTCGGCAGCAGCGCAATGCCCTTCATGCGGTACTCCACCACACCACTGGCGTCTTGGATTAATGCAGGATTGCCCTGCAGGTGAAGCTCCATGGTGTGTACAGCTCGCAGGCGCACAAGATCTTCAAAGTGCAGCTGACTGCGCTCGAGATACAGGAACTCGAGCGCTGCAAAGGACGCGAGTGGCGCCAGCAGATTCTTCTGATGCTGCGTCTGCTGCTGCTTGTGGAGCCCATGATGCAGCAGGTTGTCGCTGAGGTCGACGCGCCAAAGTCTGTGCAGCACCAGCGCGCCTTCAATGTCCCAGAGCCGGTTGTCGTCGGCGTAGAGCGAGTGCAGCGCGTGACGACAGAGCTCCAAGTGGCGGACACACTCGATGCCGGCGCTGGAGAGGTGCAGCGCCTGCAGGTCGCGCAGAAGCGCCTTGGCGCGCGCGCGGATGAGCGCAGCGTCGGGCGGCCTCGTCAGATCAGAGCAGGGCCAGCAGCGCTCATCTCACAGCGCAACGTAATGCGGCAACGTATGTGTAAGTGTAAGGACGTCAAGGAATCCGCGATTGTTGCTGTGCTTGTATAGGCGTCACTTGGGTGAGTGACCCACGAATAGATTTGACGAGATAGGCTTTCAATAGTAGCCTCTTTGTTATTTTGGGCTGCTCTTATTTTGGATCAAACGGTTATTGGCAGTGTCTGATTTATCGAGTGAAGTTGAAGTTGTCCATGACCTGACCGGGTCGAGGCAGAATGGAGGACGCCAGGCGATGGGGCTTCTTCAGCGCTGTATCACCACGTACGAGCGCGACAGACGCAAGGCCAAGCGCCAGTACCCCTGTAGACTCCAATACAACCGTGCAAATGCGGCAAAATTCACCCTGGAAGAGCTGTGCGAGGGCGGATCGCCAAATTCGAGGTCGCTATACGCTCCAGGTCGCACGACGTGGCGTCAACAAAGCCCACCACTTTCTTGGACTTGACCAGGTCAACTGCTGGCGGCCGCTGGCTGCTGATGTTCTTTGTGAGGCTCGCGCTCCACATCTCGTCGTAGTTGACTGGCGCCTCCACTCGCGCAGATCCAGGTGCGAGATCTGGCGCCAGAGAAGGCTGACTCTGCGTTCGAGGGGTGGGGTGCCAGGACGGCCTCACTGAGGTTGGAGCTGGCTGCGCGCGCTACTCCTTCGCCCTGTGCAAAGATTGGTCTCGACCACTTAATATTGACGCTGACTATATGACACGCATGGAAATGATATCGACTGAGGTACCTTCTTTGAACTTCTCGCTCAGTCATTTCCAGACACCGCGCCTTCCACTTGCTGCATCGTTTCTAAGCCAAAGTTTGCAAGAAGATCTCAGTCCACGGCGCGTAGCCGATGTCTTGACAGCCCAGCTTACCTGCCCAGACTCGTACAGCTTGAGCAGATGCATGTTCTCCTGGCGCAGCTCCTCGACGATCTTGTTTGCCTGGTCTTTCCACTCCTGTTCCTCTCTGACGACCTCGTCCTTGAGCTTCTCGATCGTCTGCGAGGCGACGAGCTGGTTTTTTTCATCGACGACGCCTCCTGCAGGCGTAAGTGGCTCTCTTGTTCGAGGATCTCGTTCTCAGCTTTCTGTTTCAAGTGAAGCAAGTTCACAGATCTCAATTTAAAAGATCAGCTGTAAGATAATAAACAACAGATGTGCAGACAAGCTCACCATTTTCTGATAGTGCTTCGCCTGCTGACTGAAGAGCTGCATGAGGTTGTCAACGCCGATGCTTTGGAGTTGAAGCTCGTCCTTCAACTTCGCGTTTGCGACTAGAGCATCCTGCACTCGTGCCACACAAATGTTAGCTTCAGCTCACTAACCATTACACAACGCATCAAATACATACCTTGCTCTCCTCGGACATGGCGTTGAACGCTTTCTTAAGGTAATCTGCATCCAGCTCTTGCAGCGCCACGTTCGTGCTTTCCACAATGTCGTACGCCTCGACGTGAAGCTCGAGCTCACTCACTTTCTGCTTGAGCACCTCGATCTCGTGGTCTGCCTGCAGCTTCTGGGTCAGATGCTCGTCTTCGAGCATGCGGATCGTCACCTGGTGCTTCTCGACCTCGCGTTGCAGCATCGCCTCCATGGAGTTGATCTGCCCATGCTTGCTCTTGTTGTCGCGCGTCATGCGCTCGATGATCTTGGCTTCTTCACGCAGCTGTGCCTCGGCCTCTTCCACGCGCTTGCGCAGCTCATCCGTATTCCAATCAACGACAGCAGCAGCAACAGAAGCACGATGAACCAGTCAAGGAGACTACACCACGAACTCATAATGTACAGGCGAGATGCAAATGATGCAAAGAGGAAAGAAGAAAAAAGAGGATATTCATTCGTGGCGATGGACGCATCCTTGTCAGCCGGCGGCTCCTTGCTCTTTGAGTTCCTGTCAGACAGGCAGGTAGGCAGGACACAGAGAGACCGACCACATGTGAGCGCGCACAGCTCGTTTATTCACATGCGCACTCACATATAGGATCACTTGTAGAGCAGACGCACTTCTTGGGCCCCATTAACCCCGAAATCCGTCGTTCTCAGCACGCTCTCCATCATCTTGATGAGCCCACCACATCACTTCAACACCATCCAAAAAAAGGCGAGCTGCCCAAAATAAGCCCTTTGCCAGTCATTGCCAAAACAAGGTGAGTTGAATTCTAAAAAGCGGTGGCATCCAAAACTGACTTGTTTCTGACTCGATTGACCGACCGTTTCAACTGGACGACATCTTGTCAAGGTGACATTCACTCTTGTCTTGGTGTTTTAGTCGCTTTCTCAGCTCCAGAATCTGAGCATTTGATCCGTGAAATTGCGAGCCTTTCTGCTGAGATACTGTGCAATCTTCCATTGGCTGTGTGTGTTTTGGTTCGCTGTGGGAATGCTAGAGATCAATTTAGCGATAGGTCGAGATGGCACCTCGCGCACCGCGTGCAGACAGATGCTGGGAGCGAAAGCGGCGCACGTTGAAGCGCGGCTCGCCTCACGCGCGGCTGGATCTCTGTGGCATATACTAAAGAGCCCCCTGAGAGATTTGATCGCACGTACACTCACTCGCTCACCCGCCAATATGACTGGATTACAATTAGTAAATCGGCGCTGATTGTTGTACCGTGCTGTCGATCCATATCTTGATGCTATTATTGCGCAGTCTGATGAATTAATCGTTGTCACCCTGTACGATGGCATGATTGTGCACGTGGTTTCCTCTCAAAGCGATGGCGACTGCGAATAAACCCCTGTACAGATGTGAGCTGTAGCGTAACAGCACGATGCGATGAGCGACTGCTGGGCGTCCTTTACCAAAGTCCACGGGCACCAATCTTCCGGACTGGATGAAAAGTCCGACTTAGTGCAGTAGTTTTTCCTGTCTGGGCTGCTCTTCATTCTTCCATTCTTCCTGGCTGGTGGTGAGTTGACAACGACAACCGGCAGGGAGAAGCGTGCGGGCATGCGGACGGACGTTCGGAAACCAGCTGTTCAAGGAATGCGCGCTGCCCGAAAGCGCTGCCGTTCCGCGCCGTGCATCCACCCAGCTGGTGGCTTCAACGTATGGTCCTTTACAAACCGTCGCTCTCTTTCGCGCTGTAGAACCATGTGCTTACCACAGGCTCGATCGACTCGCACCACAGCAAACACGCATTCCATCCCCGTTTATTTTGGGAAACACAATTAGAGTGAAGACCCAGATTTTGGCTCATTTCCGTCAGATAAAGCCAGCAATATAGCCTCTATATATTACGTCACGGCTCCAGCCCGTTAGTAGAGGCAGGAGGGAGAAAGCCGGAACATTCGGCAAAGGCAGGTAGAAAGCCATCTGGTTTCCTCTGCATGGTCAGCTCGCGAGTGAGTTCAGGGCGGAAAGGATCGACACCTCCACATGAGTGGGTGGAAGGAAGCAAGCAAGTGAAGAAGGAGAAGGGAAGACGAGCAGTCAGGCGCGCTGGTCAACCGGCCGCTTGCCCGCTCGCCCGCCGGCGCTCACGACACATTACAATCCATTTTCCAGTCTTCCGAGCAATCGGCGGCAATCCTCCATCCCCACAGATCAAAAGACTTCCGCGTCTTTTAGCTCATTCACCTTTCCACCACGCCACCCGCAGGGAGACCTGGACGAATCGACACCAGCCACCATACCAGATCAGCTCTAGACACTCACCACTACCACCCTCGCTCAACATGATCGGTCCATCGAAACTCGCGGTCTTCCTCTTCGCCGTCTCGGCCACATGCGTCTCAGCTGGCAACTACGGCGGTGGCGACAGCAAGACATCCGGCATCTCGTTCAACAACGCCGACTTCCAGCAGAACGACAACATGGTCGTCAAGCCAGCCGACCCGGTGATCGCCACCAGCACCAACGGCTACGGCAAGCCCTCGAGCTCACCAGTCTCGGGAAGCAGCACGTCGCTCACCATGGCGCCTCAGTCGCCAGTCCAGCAACCAGAGACCAAGGCTCCTTGCGCGAGCCCAACGCCAACCATGCCAACCACCGCGACTGGAGGTAAGGTGCCTGCTCCAACCACGTCTGCTCCAAAGCAGACCCCAGCCGCGACCACGGCTGCTCCAAAGCAAACGCCTGCTCCAACCACGGCTGCTCCAAAGCAAACCCCAGCTGCGATCACGGCTGCTCCAAAGCAGACCCCAGCTGCGACCACAGTGAAGCCAGCGACCACTCCAGCATCTACTCCTGCTTCTACCACCGCGAAGCCAGCCACTGGTACCAGTACCCCAGCTTCTACTCCTGCCTCTACGAAGCCAGCGGTTGCTGTGACGACGGCTCCACCTGCCTCATCGACATCCACGAACAGCACCCCAGCACCAACTCCTGCTGCCACCTCGGTGAAGCCAGCCACTGGTAGCAGTGCTCCAGCCGCCACTCCAGCCTCCACGAAGCCTGCGGCGGCTGCGACGACAGCTCCACCTGCCTCGTCGACTGGCACCTCGACCGGTTCGGCTCCAGGTCCAGTCCCTGCTGCGACCCCAGCCAAGACCACCCCAGCTGGAAAGATGACTCCAATGGTCACTCCTCCAGCCGCCTCCACTGGTGTGTCGGGTTCCACTCCAGCTCCAGCTTACGATGATGGTGATGACAACGATGATGATGATGACGAGACTCCGAGCGGAGCGGCCGTCCCAGTTGCCACTCCAGCTTCTACCACCCCAGGCGGCAAGCCATCGCCTTGCCCATCGCTTCCACAGCCTGGCAGCAAGCCATCACCTTGCCCTTCGCTCCCACAACCAGGTAGCAAGCCGTCACCGTGCCCTTCGTTGCCTCAGCCTGGCAGCAAGCCTTCCCCATGCCCTTCGCTCCCACAGCCAAACCTTGGCAGCGCCAGTGGCCCAGCCCCAACTCCAGCCAGCTCCGTGACCAAGTTGGCAACATCGGACGAAGATGCTGCCAACACGAAGCAACAGGTGCTAGAAGCCAACACCAAGAGCGCCGCCACGCGCGTCGTGCCAGCTCTGGCGGCTGTGGCTGCCTCTGTGGTGTACTTGCTCCTCTAAGCTAAGCGAGAGAGAGAGAACCACGCCAGTGTGTGATCGTGAAGATATGTGTATGCCCCATTCTCTGTCTCTCCAGCACAGACATGAGAATGAGCTTTCAATGAACCGTCGTGCAGTTGAGTATGTGTGTGCGTGCATTATATTATAGTAGTTCTTGGTTCCCTCATGCGGTAATGATGACGATAAGAGAATACATACGTAATTTGCTTAGAGTACACACACCATGCTTTGGCCACCTTCGCCCGCTTTTGCCTTCCTCAAAGGCGCTGCCATTGAGAGAGCGCCGCCTTTACCAATGTAGGAGACTTAGTCTTGGTAAAGTTGGCTGCTGGACTTTTTGGATCGACACTTCTACAGTCCGTTGCTTGCTTGGGGCATTCGGTTAAGCAGAGAATGGAGTACTTGGAGATAAACCATGGCTGCAAATGCAAAGTGTTAGGCTGACGAAGCGAAGCGATCAGTCATCCCCACCTCCTTGCATGCCAACCGTGTTGGATGTGGCTTTTACAGGCCACTTCTTTTGCTTACATGTGTGTGAATCACATGGAGTTGAGTACGCTTCTGTGGAATGCGTTTAGCGAGCAATTTTGCTACCTAGTTGATGGGAAACAAGAGTTCTAGCGATCCAGCGAGATGCGAACGAATTCGGCGGGACGCAATAGAAGACTTGAAAGGAGCATGAGCCGCAGAGCGTTGTACAAGAGTTCCAGGACAGAGTAGATTTCAGTCCAATTCATTTCTTTGACGAATTGGCCTCAAGTTGGAGCCGCTGGAGCCCAAGCTGAAGATCAGAAACTGGAGAAGCTGGAGACAACTGCTTTGATTGACTCCTTGCTGACCTACAAACGATTTGATTGGTTTTCGAAGTCTCAGAAGAGCGTGTTTATATGTCACCGACTCAGACTCAGACTCAGACACACTTTTATTTCACTTGCACGTCAGTCAATCCTCAATTGGCAGGCAGCAAGCAGACTGACACGCAGGCAGGCAGGCTCGAATGGCGACGGCAGCGGCTCCAGCGGCGGCGTACAAGCGGCGCGAGAAGCGCTGGAAGCCCATGAGCGAAGCCCAAGTGCGCGCCGACCCGGAGCTGCTGGATGTGCTCAACCTGTCGCCCGAGCAGCAGAAGCGCGTGCGCACCGTGGGCACGTGGCGGTGGACTCCGGAGAGCGAGCCACGCCCGATCCTGGCGTTCGACGGCTTTGGCGACCAGCACGAGGACTTCTTCGTCATCCCGAACGCGATCGACCCGCAGATGCAGCTCGCGATCGCGCACGCCTGTCTGTATGTGCGTACATGTATACATAGACGTGCTGCAGTGTGCTACCAGTAGTGCAAGGATCCTAACGATTTTGTATTACTTATGTGTCATTGCGCAGGACTGAGTATGCAGAGGCGCCGCACGTGACCAACATGCACTTACAGAACGAGCAGGCTGCTGACGTCTGGAAGAAAGCGCGCGCGAGCCATCCGCAAGACCCGAGCAAGGCGCCACCGCTCTCGAAGCTGCATTGGGCGGCGTGTGGCTACCACTACGAGTGGACCGCGCGCAAGTACTACAAAGAGAACTTCTCGCCCGTGCCGAAGCTGCTCGAAAAGATCGCCGTGCAGTGCGCGCGCGCATGCGGCATGAACATCGCCGCCGAGGCTGTGATCGTCAACTTTTACAAGAAGAACTCGACCATGGGCGGCCACCAGGACGACGTCGAGTACACGATGGACCACCCGGTGATCTCGCTCTCGCTCGGCAGCAGCTCCGTGTTCCTCAAAGGCGGGCTCACGAAGGGCGAGGAGCCGCTCGAAGTGATGCTGCGCAGCGGCGACCTCGCGGTGCTCGGCGGGAAGTCGCGTCTGAGCTACCACGGCGTCGCGAAGGTGCTCTCGACCGGCTACTTCGAGATCCCAGAGGCGCAGTGGGACGCGCTGGTCAAGGGGAAAACCAGCGAAGAGGCTGAGGACCTGGCGGCTGTGCGCAAGTACCTGGGAGCGCAGCGGATCAACATTAACGTCCGACAGGTGTACCCGCTGGTAGCAGCGGAGAGGCAGAAGTGCAAAGGCGAGGAGGTGCTAGGTACAGAGGAAGCAGGAGAGGAAGGAGAGGCGGAGGGATCGCAAGAGAAGAAGACCAAGCAATAGAAACGAAGCTGCTCTTATGCATTCACGTGGCGCGGTGGCTTTGGATCATTACAGCGAGCGGGTGGGAATGCGCGCTGCTGCTTGTCGAAAGGATGTGTGTGTGGCCTTCCAGCAGCAGCTTGGTGCTTCATAAGAGTATTTCCGAGCCATACTTGCGCTTTTTAGATTATTAGCAGGGTTGACTCAACCACCACAAACCTCTCAAAGTCGCTATCTATTTTTAGAGGTATTGCTGTGGTCCACACCCATCTCCACTTTTTCTTTTTTGAAAATCTGCGGTGACCCCCTGTTTGTGTTGGTTCATTATGCAATAGAGGGAGCGAGAACGTCAAAATGCGGCGCCAGAGCCTGCGGCCGCGACAGATCGATGTGCATGCGCGCATGCGCATCATCCGCTCGGAGGAGGACCTGGTGCTGGACGACGATGGTGCCGGCTCCTCCCAGCCCACCGCCATCTTCGAGGAGCTCGTCGGGGTGCGTGCTGTCTTGAACTCTATTCCATCCTGCCTAGCGTGCGTTTTGGACCTTTTCTTATACATGTATCTTGGTTTTTGTATGTGGATGTACACTAGAGCGTGGAAGACAAGCAGTCGGCATCGGGAGCAGCAGTAGCGGGCGGCGGCGGCACGGCGCACAAGAACAAGCGTAAGAAGAACATCCCGATCCCCGTGAACCTGACGGTCGAGTCGTACGACGACGCTGTGAAGGACGACTTCGTCGTGCCCACGAGCTACGTGCGCTTCCAGACCGTGCCGTCGGCGAACGAGGAGAAGGTGGACATCGACCTGGAGTTCGCGGAGATCAAGTGGCTCAAGCAGCACCCCAAGTACGGCGACGACGGGGACCCGCGGTACCAGATCTCCACAGAGACGCTCGCTCGGATGCTGGACGTGCTGGAGAAGGCTTCCGCGCTCATCAACCCGAACGTGATCACGCTCGCCGAGGCCGAAGAGGTGTTTGCGCGGCAACTCAAGATGGTCAAGACGCCGCTCAACAAGGTCACAGTGGACGTGTACAATTACTGGGTGCAGAAGCGCCAGGCACTCAAGCGCCCGCTGCTGCGCAAGTACTGGCCGCAGACGCCGCTCAACGACACGAACCCGCACCTGGTCTTCCGACCGCGCGAGAAGGAGCGCTACAAGCTGCGCAAGCACCGCAAGAACGACATGGAAGGCTACCGCAAGCTGCAGCAGCTGCGCGCCGACTGCGACCGCGTGCGCCAGCTCATGGACCTCGTCAAGCGCCGCGAGAAGGCCAAGCGGCTGAGCATCGACTTTCTCGATGAGATCCGGCGCCAGGCGGTCTATGAGCTGGTGGACCGCAGCGGCGAAGTGCGCAAACCAAAGATCCCCATGGAGGAGGACCGCAACAAGAAGCGCAAGAAAAAGAAAAAGAAACACCGCAGGGACGGCGAGGGCGAGGATAACGGCGGTGTCGGTGATGCCACTGTCAAGGCGAATGGGGCTTCGGACTCAATCAGTGGCGCTGCTGCGCAGAGTGGCGTTGACGCTACGAAGACCGCGACTTCAGCTGCGGCTGCTAGTGCTGGCGGCGCGATTGCTGTCACTGCTAATGCGCCTCTGCCACTTGCTGCGCCGGTGCGCGTGGCGACGTTCATGGAGTACGACACAACCAAGAACTTCAAGATGCAGGAGCAGGAGGACCACGAAGTCGACGGCGATCTCAAGACGCCGCACTACCCGTCGTACCCTGTGCCATCCTCGCACCTCATGGCGTCCGTGTTCATGCAGCCCCCAAAGTATCGATGCCGCGGTCGCATTGGGCGCGGTGGGCGACTGGTGATTGACCGCATCCCCGTGCCGCCCTCGCGCTACTATGGACCGACGGAGTTGAACGCGACAGTCGGCAAGTTCTCGAAGCAACAGGCGAAAACAGCGGCAGTGCCAGCCCAGACAGCAGGCGTAGGCGAGGCGATCAACAGCTCGCACCACACGGCGATCCTGGTGCACGAGACGTCGTTCCGACCGCTGTCGACCAAGATCGAGAGCGTGACGTCCAAGCGCCTGGACGAGATCTACCGCATGAGCGACAGCGAGGACGAGCTCATGGAGCCGCTCACGTCGTCCGTGTACGAGACCTCGAGCTCGCGCAAGCAGTCTGGTAGTGGCGGTGCCAACAGCAGTAGCAGCAGCAGCAGCAAGGCGCACGCGGCGCCAGCGCGCGTGGCGAAGTTTGTATTGGATATTTAGATCTGCAAGAAGGAAGGTGGATGTAGCCGAGACACAAGGCACGTGGGTATCATCAGATGGAGAAGAAGCAAGAACAGAACGTGAATACACCACAGTTGTGCTGGTAGTCTCTATTAAATAAGCTGGGCATGTGTCTATTGATCAGTGCTTGGCCCTCTTGTCTGCTGTGGGGTCCTTCAACTGCTTCGCAAACGGACGAATAACCGTGCTGTCCGACCAAGTGGTGTACGACCCCGCGATCACGCCGAACGCGTTCAAGAAGCGAGGGTTTGGTCCTATCAGCAGATTCGACACTTCAGAGTGCGTCAGGTTTCGATTGTGTGGCCTGTTGCTGTTGTTTCGAGAGTGCAAGAATGACGAACTGACTGCCAAACCTTTTGTTTTTTGCAGACAACCACGGACATCGAGACCAAAGACTGCGATCCTGCCTGGTAGGAGAGGAGAGATCATCACGCGGTCGATCTCGTCCACTGTACGTGGCTCTTGGGCTATGTGTTGTGCGTTTCTAGTGAGCTCATCTCTCGCGTGCATTTTCTGTCTGGCGCAGGTCGTCCGCCGCAGGGGGATACGGTTGCGGCCGTCGTCGAGGTTCACGAACAGCGCGCGATTCCGAGCAGTACAGTCGGACCAGTTGTTCTGCGAAAGCGAGAGGGACAAGTTGAGCTGCGGCTGCTTCCTGCGTCGAGATGCCGCCATTGAGGTCGCGAAGAGCTCTTTGAAGCCTGGAGCTGCTGGTTCAGGGCTCCCAGGCGGCTGGGCGTAGTAGCAATACTGTGGGGTCTGTGGGGTTTGCTCCAAATGCTCGTGTGGACAGGTGTGGTGTTGATGGGAATGAGAGCCTCCGTGGTGCTCTGGAGATGATGAACCACCTCCGCTGCTGCTGGTGCGCGCATACGGAAGGTTCTGGTCGCACGAGAGACACTTCATCGGAGCCTTCATGAGAGAGCCCACTGGCGCCACTGGGCCACTATTCGCTGCTGCAAGCAGTCTAAGGTGAAGGAATAAAACATGTCAGGTGAGGTCGGAGGAAGACCTGTAGGCAACTGAAGAAGCAAGCCCATTAAGACTAACCTTTCTAGCCGATCCATCTCTGCTCGGTCCGCTTTCTTTTGAATCACCTGGGTGAGGCGATTGATGACCTCGGCATTCGGCAGTCCGCCCATTCGCAGCCGCAGCTCGTCCACTGTCTCCAGCACGCGAGTGACCGGGTCGGCTGACGACGCATTGATCTGCATCGAAGAGTATGGTCAACGTTCAATATAACTACCCACAGTCAGAGTAGCAAGTTCAAGTCTGTACCTGATCCCGTAGCTCCTAGATGAACTGCATCGTGTTCTCCTGGCTTGGACACCTCACCAACTGGCTCTTGAGCTCCTCTGGTCTCACAGATCTATCTGTAGTTGTGTGATCGCGAGTTGCTGCTGCTCAAACGCCTGCTGATAGTGATCGTGCTGGGACTCGAAGGCTTCGAGGAGGTTCGCGGTGCCCAGCTCCATCTGCCGCAACGTCTCAGATATGAACACGGTACTTCTCACATTCGCGTCCTTGTCGCTTTCCAAGTTCTGAGCCAGATTGTCCAGCGCCGCGAGGAACGTGCGCAGCGCCTACATGACCTGGAAGCCCTCGGGCCCGTGGAATCCGTCTCCGTCAGATCCTAGTAGTCCCAGCACGTTGTTCAGCAGCTCCAGCACGTTGGTGACCTCTTCCACTAGCTTCTCCATCAGAGGTGATGACAGTTCCTGGTTGCTCAACTGATTCTGGAAGTCCTCCATCTCTTGCTTGAACGCTGCCAGCGCGTCAGCGTTCACGCCAAAGACGCACTCGTCACGCGCAGTCTGCAGCCAGGCACTCGCCATCCTGTCAAAGTCCGCCTTCTGCTCGTACTGGTCCTGGAAATCGCGCAGACTCTCCAAGATGCGAGCGATCTGCTGCTCCTGAGTCTGCTGCGCAGTGAGAAAACTGGCGCTGAAGGTCATGAACTGGCGATCGAACTCCAGCTGCTGCTGCTGTTGCTCCTGCACTTTCTGCTGCCACTGCTTCTTCGCCGACTACAGCAGCTGCTGCACCTTGCGCAGCATCTCCTGCTCTCGCAGCCGCTGCCGCTCTTCTTCGCTCAGCTGCAGGTCATGGAAGTCGCGGAACGAGTCGTAGAGACTCTTCTTGCGGATGTGGTGAGGGGAGAAGGCATCTTTGCCAGTGCGTCTTCGCTCACGCTCGTGTGTGTTGGGCTTTCTCTTCACGGGGTTTCCGGTACCTTCTCTTCCGTCGTCATGGAACTAAACTTGCTGTCATGTCGGTTTTGAGTATCGGCAATACCGAAGAGTGGTTCATTTGTCTTTGGCTGTGGCTCAGAGTTCGTTTCATTTGTCAAAGCTTCAGGGATTGGCACTTGATTCGTTTCCTCAACGCTCTTGACGGGATTCGCATCTTCTTCGTCTTCAAGAAGCTCTTGAGTCAGTTCGGGTCTGCTGTCCAGTGCGTCGCTAAGAGCAGCCTGAACAACGCTCTCTTCATCTTGGCTCTCGTTCTCATCGTCATTCGCTTCGTCATGCGTCTCCAGAATAGGCTCGATGGCTGAATTCTTTCGGATGCTAATGCTCTCATCGTCGCGATTATTCGGGTCGGGCACACACCGAACCTCTGTTTCGCTCTCTCCTCTATGTCGCTGCTCATCGTGCTGCTGATCGCCATGTGCGCGCTCAGGAGGCTGTGCGCCCATTGCGGCCAAGAGCTGCGTGAGGATGGCTTCGTTCTGCGTCAGCACGTCTGAGACCGTCTCGAACTGCGCCTGCTTCACCTGGATCTCATTCCCAGCATCATGCGCATACGGCTGGAAAAAGAGCTCCAGCGCGGCGTGGAGCTGCCGCGAGAGCATCATGATGTAGTACTCCAGCTCGTGTGTGTCCATGTGGGTTATAGGGTCTGCGGCCGGTTTCATTGCATTGATAGCGCTGCTGGTGCTGCTGGCACTGAGACTAGTACTACCAGAGGCAGTCTCTGTGTTCGTATTGGACTGCTGCTCAAACCGTGCAGCGGCCGGCACCACCGCCGCGTGCGCGTCCACCGTCGCGCTGACCGCGTGCATGAGCTGGTTGGCGCTCTGGAAGTTGGCGGACACGTCCGTTGGGAGCGCGTCCATGCGGGTCTCCACGTGCGCCATGCACTCCATGAAGCTCCACACGAGCGCGTCGAAGACCGAACCCTGCGACACGAAGAACGCGGCCACGTCGCCCTCGAGGCATCTTGCGGGCGGCTGCGGCGTGTTCAATGAGTAGACTTGCAAGTGAATTATGACTGCATGGTGTGTCAATTGCGCGTCGTTTCACAGGTTTCAAGCGGTGTACCCCTGGTTGCGGTATATGTACCAATGCAGTTTCATAAAGTAGGTAAAGCTAATGAAAGTTCTGAAAATGCCAAATACACAAATCGAGAATGATGGTCAGAGAGTGATTGTAAGTGTTGCTTTATTTCTTTTTTTGAGTTTTTTTCATAACCCTCATTCTAATTAGCAGAAATGAGAAATTCGCCCATATACAGGCATCTCTCAAAATACCGCCCACCACAATCAATTAATATCCTCTTTAAAACGATCAGGATAGCATCGCAATCGCTTTCAAGAGGATTTCACAAATGCACTTGACTGTCACAAACAAAAAGCACGACT
>JAADVN010000467.1:0-18096 GCA_023335535.1 Globisporangium spinosum | reverse complement strand
TCGTGAAGTGGTTGCATGAGAACCGCAGTGAAGGATGTACAGTCGAGGCGATGACGTTTGCTGCGTGCGATGGACACTTTGAGGTGCTGCTGTTCTTACACGCGAACCGAAGGGAAAGCTGTGGTTCCGAAGCGTTGGTCGTCGCTATGCGCGCGGAGCAGATTGAGATCGCGCAGTGGCTGCGCGAGAACTACCCGAGTGCATTGATGCGGCGGCGCTAAGGTCCTATGGCGACGCCGCGGCGCCAATGCTTGACCAGTTGGGTCTGCTTCGACTAGAGCAGTTGAGAAGGATGAGGCGAAATACGAGTGGAAGGAGAACCTCTCGGTAGCACACAGCCGTATGCTGAGAAGATGAATCAATAGGTTCTCATTGATCTCCATCCCATCATTCAGTTATGGCCGAGCCTGTGGACTGTGCGAGTCCTGCAGATCTTTCGTTGCTAGAAACTTGGTCTGAAAAGCGAAGGTAAACTGCATCAGTGATGTTCTCCTAATTTATCGCCGAGTGGATGATCCTGACAGGTAAATGAATTCAGAGATCCGTCGTTCCCGCCGCCCATAATTAGCTAGCTAGCTTGTTTGTGAGTTCAGAGCGGAAAAGGCCAACTTCATTCTTTGCTCCTGTATACGCGTCGGACACGAGGAACACGGAGTTGGCTCTCTTTTTCTAATTGCGAGCGAAACCGCAGCACCTATTTGAGGCCTTGAGTCTCGTTGAACAAAACGCCTCCCGTCGCAGTCCATTCTAAAAGCATCAAGCCACTTCGTCGCACGATCCCATTCTTTCTCACCCCCAAGAAAGACAGAATGGGACCCCGTCTGCCGCCGAGCAGGTGCACTCTTTCATTTGACAATTCCCAGCTCAGCTCTCACAAGACTCCCGAGATTCTCTCTCTCACACACACATACACAGTGAACCATGCGTGTTCGGCCCAGCTTTGCAGTGTTCTTCGCGTTTCAACTCGCCGCCAGCTCAGCAGTAACTGGACTCTCCGGATTCGGCTTGCTACAGCAGCAACCACAACAGCCTTTAGGATAAGCAACGCCGTCGCAAGCACAGAATGCACAATCCGTGGAGCTCCCGTCTGTAGTGGACTGCATGCCCATATTTGTGGAAGGCGACACGACGTTCTGTGTTACGGGGCGTAAGTGCAGCGCACCTGATTCCGTTCTTCCTGGTACAAACTGCCCCAAGAAAGGAGCCATTGGGATTTCGCTATGCTCCAGCATGTTCAAGAGTTACAACGCCGCCGGCAACAACTGCGTCGCGCCGCATGACGCGTAGTACCAGAAGTTGAAGAGTGGGGAGTGGGGCTGTGCATTTCCGGATGTACCAGCAGCAGCGAGCAGAGAAGTCGCCTTTGAAGCTGCTACCACTTCAATCTCACTCGAAACCATAGGCACGTCCCATGGAGCTGCTACACATGTGGACGGCGTGGCGAAGCCGGCAGGAGTTTCACAAAGCGAGCACGCGAACAACAACAAAGCGGATATCGCAGCAAAGATGGCGCCAGAGAACACTGGGGCTGCGATAGCAGGCGTTAGTGCCGTCAACATCGCGGTTGCTGCAGCTGCTCTCGTGGTCGCGGCAGTGGGCATCGCAGCCGTTCGAAAGCGCCAAAAGAGCGACCGCACGCACCAGACGCTGCACAAGCAACACAACTCGATCCGCAACCTCGGATGCATGGAGCTGGGCACGCCGCTCTGATCAGAGTACGATACAGTTGCGGACCTTCTCAAGCCTGTTTTTGACTTGTGCACTCTTGTATTTTATTTCACCATTGCAAGGATAACTTTCATAAATAGAGTTACTTGACCTCAACACTCCCTGCATTGCGCAAGAGCTATGCTCGTTGCTCGTGTGTCAAGGCTGAACATTCTTATTGGTCGAGCTGCACCAAGTTGGACAAGTTGTGGAGGAGCTCATTTGTTTGAACAATCACTCTCGCGCCTGTCACATGATTACATTTTTGTGCGAACTTAACGAGGTGATCTACTGACTTGTGACTGTGCGAGAACCAATTGCACACGAACCAACAGCACGAAAGATAACGCTGAGAGCCACAAACTTCGTTGTCGCGCCAAACTGAGCACCACCGATACGAGTATCGCTGATCAAGACGCACCATACTTTGTCTGGTACATAGGAGGTCTATCGAGTGAGTGGCCCCTAATGAACGACGCAAAATTGCACAATTCGCTGTGTTGTCTGGTTGTTCACTTGACCATTTGCTTAAGTTCGCGATTCGAAAAAGAACCTGCCGTGTCGCAAAAGTAGGTACGACCTGAAGTTACCTTCAAGATAGTCGTCACGCGCGTTGATTGGATGTAAAAATACACAGTACCTTCGATATGGTCGTAACGAGCGCTGATTGGCTTTTTCCTTCCATCTCGACCACTCGAAGTCAGCACCCCGCTAAAGTTGTGGCACTTGGCGTGAACCTCATTCTCAAATTATTGAAATAACGCGATATATGCCATTGACGAGTATATTTACAATGCGTAAGCCTTATCTATCATCTCAATAGTACTCTCCAATGCAGTTACACAGTATTGAGCAGCAAACTTGACCAAGAACTGCCTACTGCACGAACTGAATCGATCTCGAAAGGGTGTCTCCATACATTTGCTGTTATCAAATTGTCAGGCGCCAGCCAGCTGCCTCAGAAAGAGAGAGAAAAAAAAAAATAGTCAGTCCGTTTCGCTATCTCTCAATTTCGATATAGAGACGAAGAGGAAGCAAGCAAATGCCGAAAGCATTCGACCACGAAGACGTCCGCGCTTCTCTTTCTCATTCGCGCATTCGCCTCCAGCTGCGCACATCCTCCAGCCTTCCAAGCCAATCGTTCATCCAGTCCACGCGTCTGAGGTCGGAACCATTGTCTCATTCCTTCAGCGTCTTCGCCTGTCACTTCCCATCATCTCCTGAGTGAGTCGACCGATTGAGAACGTCACTTGCGCATTCATCTCGTGAATCCTACCGCCTGTTGTTCCGCATCCGCATTCGCATCCATCCATCTCATCCCAGCACCACACATCACACAATGGCTCCGCGACGCGAATCCATGGACGACACGGCGACGTTTGACGACGCGGTATTCTCGGCGCCGTCGCTCGCGCAACAGCTGCCGCCCGTCGCGAGAGCGCAGTGCACGCGCCTCTACCTGTGCCGCCACGGACAGACCGAGTACAACCGCCTGCACAAGTTCCAGGGCCGCGGCGTCAACACGGTACTGAACGAGACCGGCCGCGCGCAGGCGAACCACTTGGCGAACGCAATGCGTAAAGTGCCACTGCGTGCGATCTACAGCAGCACGCTGCGACGCGCGAGAGAGACCGCGACGATCGTATCGCAGCACCACGAGAAGATCGAGCTGCAGCAGTTCAAGGACCTCGAGGAGATGAGCTTTGGCGTCTTTGAAGACAACGCGCACGAGCTCTTTGACGACCAGGTGCAGGCGATCCACCATCGGTGGCTCGAGGGCGACTACGCGGTGCGCTTCCCGAACGGCGAGAGCCCGCTCGAGGTGGTCGCGCGAGGCGCGGCCAAGATCCGCGAGATCATGCAGGCGTCCGCGCCGGACGACCACGTGCTGATCGTGACCCACGGCCGCTTCAACAAGGTCGTGCTCGCGCAGATGCTGTACGGCGGGCTGAGCAAGATGCACGACCTCACGCAAGACAACACGTGCGTCAACGTGGTGGACTACGACCACGTGACCGGCGCGTTCTCGCCCGTGCTGCTCAACTACACGGGCCACCTGCCCAGCTCTCCAGTCGTGTAAGAAGAGGAGCTGCTGGAGAAGAACTCCAAGATATTATTTTTTAAAGAGCTACAGTGTGTGTATGTAAGAGAGAGAGATATAGAGTCAAGAAATGCGTCAGGAGTATGGAGCTGTCAGTGGAGCGAGTCTGAGGTGTCGTTAGCGAACCAGCAATATATGTTGACGTATTAATGTGTTATGTTTGTGTGTCGTTCTCTCGTTCTGAGGATCCATCCATAGAGCTCACCACTGCTTCTCGCTACTTTCCATTACGCAAATGTACTCTGCACGTTGGAAAAGAGTGAACACGGCTCGCTTATCTGACCATGACGATGTCGTCGATCTTGAGGATCATGCGCACGCACTCGGTAGCGAGCGCGATCTCGCTTGTGTTCACGAGCAGCGGCTGCAGCACGTTGAGCTCATACATATCACTAATCGAGCCCTTGCGCACGTTGATGCCCTGGCTCGTCTTGCCTTGCGCATGCTTGGCGCGCAGCTCCGTCACGATCCCGATCGGATGCAGACCGGCGTTCTCCGCGAGCGTGTACGGGATCACCTCCATAGCCTCTGCGAACGATTGCAGACAGTAGCTGTCCGTGCCGTGCAGCGTGCGGCCGTACGCTGCGAGCTTCTGCGACACCTGGATCTCTGGCGCGCCGCCGCCGCAGATCAGGAAGCGCTTCTTCACGAGCGAGCGCACCACGCAGAGCGCGTCGTGGAGCGAGCGCTCGGCTTCCTCAAGCACGAGCTTGTTCGAGCCGCGCACGAGGATCGACATGGACTTGCCAGGGTTCACCACCTCCGTGATCTTCACGACCTTGTGGCCGCCGAGCGTCTCTTCGGTCACGAGCCCCGCCGTGCCAAGCTTCTCTGGCGTCAGGTACTCGATGTTCGCGACCGGCAGGCAGCCCAGCGTCGTGGCGATGTGTTCAATGTCGTTGCGCTCAATGTCCGTGATCACGCGGATGCCCATCTTGGCCAAAAAGTGCAGCGACAGGTCGTTCGTCGCGTCCCGCAGGATACTTTTCTGGATCAGCAGCACGTTCGCGCCGGACTTCTTCACGCGCTTGCACAAGTTCAAAATGTACTTGCGCTCCTCGCGCAGGATGCGGTCCATCGCGGCGTAGTCGTTGATCACCACGTTGCTCTCCATGTCAGACTTTGGCGCCGACAGGCAGAACTGGATGAGCGCGATCTTGGCGTTCTCGATCGTCGTCGGCGCATCCGAGGACGCCGCCTTGTCGAAGCCCTTGTTGAACACGAGGCCCGTGATGAGCTCCGAGTCGTCGATCGTGCCGCCGAGCTGCTTCACGACCTTGACGGTGTTCAGGTCGACGTTCGTCGCCGTCGCGATGTCGATCACCTTGAGCACCGCGTCAACGGCGATCGGGGACAAGCGGTCCGCGTACTCCGAGATGACCTTCGACGACAGCGACGTGTTCACGCAGTTAATGAGCTCTTCGCGGTTCGCGAGGTCGACTGGGCGCGACATCTCGGTCAAGATCTCTTCCGCCTTGGCTGCCGCGACGCCGAAAGACTCCGAGATGTGCGTCGGGTGGATGCCCTTCATGAGCAGGTCCTCGCACGCCGCCAGGAGCGCGCCGGCGATGACGCACACGCTCGTAGTGCCGTCGCCGGCCTCAATGTCCTGCGACTTGGAGAGGTCCACGAGCATCTTCGCGGTCGGGTGGTAGACCTGCATCTGCGACAGGATCGTCGCGCCGTCGTTCGAGATGATCACTTCGCCGTCGCCCTGCTGGATCATCTTGTCCATCCCACGCGGGCCGAGACTCGTGCGAATAGCATTCGCAATCGCTGCATGCACACACACATATATACGCAGAAGGAAGGAAGTACAAATAGAGAAAGGTCAGGCGACTCCCCATTATGAGCTTTTCACATGCATGCGATCCTTTTTTTTTTCAACGCATGAAAGGAAACGAAATGGGAAGGGGGAAGGGAGGGGGCGGGCGTCTATTGAGCAAACAGCGCACCTTTGGCGGCGATGATGTTGGACATGCGCACATCCTTCTCCTTCTGCTTGCCGCGCAGGGTCTCGCCCGTCGCGGGGCGCGCGATCGTCGCTGTCTTGGTGGCCATCTTGCTGCTGTTGCTGCTGCTGTCTGGGAGCTTTCGTTCTCTGGACGAGTTTGGATCCTGTCGACGGGGCGGGCCACACATTCCACCTGATAGAGTTTCGGCCAATTAGAAGCGAGCAAAGTGAGCGTTCAAGCGACTTTCACGCAACATGCACGTCTTGATCACAAGTCACGAATCTCGTGTACCAAGTGTAGATCTCAGTTATGTAATTGCACTTGTTTATACCAGGTGTTCCAATGAGTAATATTTTTACTTGGAATGTGTAAAGGGCTCAGTTGATTAGTGGCTTTGATTTGGACACTCTTGTGAAAGTGCTGCCAAAAGATGCTTCATGGAGCGAACAATGGCGGCGCGGAGCTGCTGTTGCCGCTGCTCCAGCATGTCGAGGCGTTCGCGAAGATCGTGAATGTGTCGCAGACACTGCAGCTGCACGAGTGGAACTTCGAGTCGCTGCAGCGCGCGATGCAATGGGCGCGCTTCCTGGAGCGGGGCACACGGCAATATGACGCGAGCCAGCAGCAGCAGCTGGACGCGCTGCTCCACGACAAGTTCCCATTGATGACGCTGCCGAGCTTCACCAAAGGCGACACCATGACCACGCACGCGTTGCAGAATGGTTGGCCGGTTTGTGTGTGTGCTATTTGTACCTATAGCATACATCTATCATCACTACATCGAGTCTTAACATGTCGTGGATATCCATGTTGCGTTTTCAGCATCGCAGCATCTGACGCGATCGCTCCTGCAGAGTCCGTTCCTGTCGTCGCATCCGGTTCGGTCCGAGATGCTGCTCTTCATAATGAAGTTGAGTCGCGAGAGCAACAGTCAGCAACAGCAGCAGCACTTAGTGGCAAATCGATTCTCGCAAGTGAATGAGCTGCTGCCACCTGTACTCAACCACACAGCAATGAGGTACGCTAAACACACAAAGCGCACTTTGCTGCTGGTCGCAAATAAAGCATTGTTCACAATAGCTGACGGATTTCTCATACAGAGCTATATTCGCAGAGCGTGTTGTGCTGGATCAGAAAGCTTCGGTATTGATGGCGATCGCACAAACCATGAGTGCAGGCTGCAAGCCCATTCGAGTCCAAGGTAAGATCACTACAGCTGTGTGCTTTCTCTGTGTGTGATGGCACCTAACGCTCATAGTGATGGTACATTGACCGTATAGTTCTATCGCGAGCGATCTCCATCCCACCCGTGCAAAGCTACTCATTCCTCCCGCGCACGCTGCAGCTCAAGACGATCGCCAAGACGCTCCAGCAGAACGCGCTTAGCGCCAAGACGCTCTCGATGTCACCATCACCGTCATCTTCTTCTTCCCAGAGTCTTCAAGAGACGTACTCGAACTTTCTCAAGGAGCTCAAGAAACAGTTTCGCGATAGCTCAAGTGAATCTGTTGACGTGAAAGAAGTGTTGACGCTGATGATGACGTCGCTCGAGTGGTCGGAGGAGCCGATGCAACGAGCAATCTATGAAGATATTAAGGTGCAGATCCTGGAGGAGTGGGTCAAAGAGCAGCCACAACAGCTCTGGAGCTTCCACCCGTGGCTTGGCACCATGCTCGCGGCGCAATCGCACACAATCCGGTCGCTGTACATCGCGCAGCTCTTTCAGCACGGCTTCTTGGCGCCGTTCGCGAGCGATTTCCAAGTGCGGGTCGCCACGCTGTTGCTGCAGAGTGTCGAGGTTGAAGCAGAAGTGACTGCTGCACTGCGCAAATTGGATCCGTTCGTGCTGGAGAGGCACTTTGGCATCACGTCTCTAGGCAAATAACCAACTCCATTCGAGAAGTTTAATGCACTGATACCCTGTGCTGGCAAATGTACGAAAAAGGGAATCAAAGCATTTTGGCAAACAGAACAAGAGTAAATATTCATAGTGACATTTCCGAGAGGCAGGTCGACTGCTCAATCGGCCTTGTTCTATTGTGCATTTTGCCAAAAATCACCTCTGCCAAGCACTCAAAACACCCAGCAATCGTGATCCAATAGGAAACCAGACGTCGCCCCTCCTCAATGTGTGCCATCTTTTTGGCGCACACACACTATTTGGCTATTTAGCTCACCGCGTTGAACCGCACACTATTTTTTTGCGAGTCTTCCTAAATTCCGATTCGGCCGAGAGCCAACGAAGAGAAGCAAGCGAAGCAGCCTGCGCGCGCCAAAGCGAGCAGCGGAGCCGACGAGAAGGGGCTGCTGACGGGCGTGAATGTCGCGCCTCAACGCCACGAGCGCCACCGCTAACGGCTTCCACGCACCGCAGCCGCCGTCGTCCTTGATCATCGCGTCCGCCGTGTCCACGTACATGGCAAGCATCGACGCGCGAAGTCCAACGCCCAAGACGAGCCAAGGCGGAATGAACGCCACCAACAACAGCATCAGCAACGGCGCCGCCGGTACCGGACGGAAAGGCAAGCAGAAACTCAAGATGAATACGCACAGGTCGTCGTTGGACGCATCAGCAACGACAGCCGCGACAGAGCAGCTGAAGAACCACAGCGGCAATTCCTGTCGCAACCCGTTCTGCGGCGCGCTGCTCGAGAGTCCATTCGTGAAATTCTGCGTGAAGAAGAGCTACTGCCAGCTGTATCGCGGTCTGCAGCTCCATTGCGGGTCATTCGTGTCCGAGCGCGAGCGCGCAGTCGACGAAGCACTCGAGAACTTGCGCGAACAAAAGAGACGGAGACTCCGTAAGAGCAGCGAGAAAGGCGGTGGCGGCAACGCTGAAGAAGAGGAGGAGAAAGCAGAAGAAAAGCGAAAGGTGGCAGTGAGTACGGCGGCGACAGCGGAATTTTCGATCCCCAAGCGCAAAATCCCGGTCGCGTCGCCGACTGCAGCAGCAATCAGCACAAAGAGTGCCGAGCTGAGCAAAGATGAGCTGAGAGCGAAGAGGAAGCTTCAGCGACGCATTGCACGACAGGAAACAGCGGCAGCGAGTGGCGGTAGTGGAGCACAAACTTCAGCGTCAGCGGTACCTGTGGAGGGTTCAGATGCGGAGAAGCAGAATTCGAAGAAACGCCGACTGATTCTTGACTTGCGTGGCGACAGCGCCGCCAATCCAGCACCGCCTCTTCCAACGGCAGCAAACGCGAGTGCCCAGTCCAAGGCAGCGCCGCCAGCTCGTCCACCTACACCTGTCTCGACAGCCCCCAAGGTCGGCGGCATCGAAGTGATTCCCCTGGGAGCTGGAAGGCATCCATCGAGCTTCGGCGGCGGTAGTCGGTATGTGCAGAGCGGAAATCGAGCAGCAACCAATAATCTGCGGGTGATCAACCCGCTTGCGCGCCAACCAACTGTGCCTACTAAACTGCCAATGCCAGCCGAGCCAATCGCTCCGCCGCTCCCGCCACGAAGTGAACCGATAAACCCGCGACTTCAACAAAGAGCGCCTGGCACAGTTCCAGTTGTGCCGCCACGAACATCTGCAAGTGATCCGAGGCGTGCCGATTTTTCGGCAGCTCGATTTGAAGTGACACCGTCTTCGTCTCCAGTGGTGGCTCAAGAATCGCAGGCGCAATCGACGGCGGCTTCCAATCGTGTCGGCCCGCCCCCAACCACCGCAAAGCGCATCATATCAGCTTCTGAGTATTTGAGCAGCCGCAAACCCCAGGACCCTCGAGTGCGACCGGTCCCGAGTGGTGGAGATCTGCCACCGCCGTCAGGTATCCAGCTGCAACGCTCTTCGTCCGAATTGACGAACACGCCAGCGTCCTCATCGTTTCTGAATGAGGCTCCTCCTTCTCGTGAAAGGACGTTTTCAAGGAGTCAAAGCGATTCAAATGTTCTGCACGCGTTTGCCGGAAGCAGAGACAGCAGAGACGAGTCGTTGCCTCGCCATCAGTCCGAGTCGAGTCGCAAATCTACCAGTGGCTACATTGATTTAACGTCTTCCGGGTCAAGGATACCGCCACAACAGAATTCGGCGGACCCATCGTACTCGAGATCGTCATCGTACGATGGAGCCTCGCCGTACGGTCGTCGTGATTACGACTCCAGAGACGACTCGTTCCGATCTGAACGTTCACTCCCTCTTCCATCTCGCTCCTACTCGCCCAACAGGTACAACGACCATTCGTACGAGCCCGAGTATCACCGTGCCTCGTCATCGTCGGCATTTTTGCAGGAACCTCACTGGCAGCGCAGGCAAGAGGACCCTACTTCTCGCAGGAGTGATGAGCCTCCACGCGCGCCATTGTACGGTTCTTCTCCAAGCCGCGACCAAAGCCGTGATCAGGGTCCGCCCACTCCATGGGTAAAGACTGACCACAGCGTGGAACGCGCGACTGAGCAGAAGGCTCGGGATGTGAATGTGCATCCCGAGATTCTCCCCGTGATATTTTCCAGTCACGACAAGTTTATGGTGAACTTATTGTCGCGATTTGCGAGTTTCTTCCCAAAGGCGCTCTCCCCAGTGCTGAATAAAACCAAGAAACCTCGAAAGATGCGCTTCTATCTGGACTACGTGGAGCGTGTGAAGCAGCTCTCTGGGTCGCGTCTGGACGTTCGAGTCGCAGACGGCAAGGGCGTAGTGACCGTTGAAGGTCGAGACTGGTTGACGTTGAGGGGCTCATCGACGATTGATCTGTACACTCAGATCCTGGAGACGCTACTGGAACAGGGACTTGCGTGGCGAAAACTGGTCGACGACTCGAATCGGGTGTACGGAAATGCGGTGCAACGACTTCGAGATCGAGCGTCGCGCAGTGAGTCTTTTCTCCGCATGTGGCAAGGCATGAAGTTTAACAGTTGGAAAGATTTCCCGACCGAGCGCCAGGTGACGTACTTTCGAGGCGGCAAGCGGCACCACTGGACGTTCTGTGTCGGGAATGTAGAGATCGGCAGCGGGAGCCACGAGGAGAAGAAAGAGGCGTTTCGACTCGCTGGAGAGGATGCGATGAAATTTCTACTCAATCTCGAGATCCTGAACGACAACCAGAAATACAGTGCGGACAGGAGATACGAGCAGAGCGACCGCGACGCAGAGTCGTCCACCCAACGTTCCAGTCTGAGAGATCCTCTGCCACCTCGATCCACCGGAAGCAGAAGCAGCAGCACGGCGTCAAGACAGCTAGCAGCAGCAGTAGCAGTAGCAGAGATCGTCGACACCCCCGAAGTGACGATCGCACGAGTGAGAGACGACTCTTTTAGTAGCAATGCAGACGGCACGTTCTCACCAGTGACTCAGTCTGAACACAGCGCGACGGAAGAAGACATGGAGATCAGCAGTGACGGTGACGGAGGTGATGGTACGTGGTTGTGTCGCATTGTTACAGTTGGCTGTTCTTGTACATGGTTGTTGGTTGTTGGTTTGTTCGCGTGGGATCGTAATTGATTTGTTCGCTGTACTTCACCATAGGCGCACAAAAACATCCAGCACCTACTAGCAGCAGCACCAGCTCCAACGGCCCCAGCAATGCGAGTAAGAAACCCGAGGGCTGTGTTTTCTGTGATATGGTGTGTTTACGTGACCCTGATGCAAAATTTTGCGTGCGTTGCAAAGTTAAGCAGCAACCACAGGCGGTGGCTTCTGGACTGCAGTCGTCGAGAAATTCGTCTCCGCGTTCCGGTCGTGAGTCTGCTGGACTGCTCCAGCGTCCACCTCCCTCTAGTCGAGCCTCAATATCCGACACGCTGGACTTGCTCCAGAATGGACTGCCGACACGCCGTTGAGTGAGTATTTATGAGGTGTGTGTACGTATAATGTCAACAATCCAACAGGCAGTTTTCCCTTCTCCCTTGTCATTGCGAAGGTTTGTGTGCAAGTGATAGATTAAGAAGAGAGACAACGGTACGTGGGTGCAACTCGCTCAAGCTTGCTGCTTCAAGAGAGAAGTCTGTTGCCTACCTGTCTGAGAGAAGCTACTGCGGTCCAGGCGTACCAGACAGAGCCACTTTCACGAACGAGGTCCGACGCAGAAGCTAAAGTAGAGCCGCGACTTCCCAGACCATGATGGCGCCTTCCGAGCCGACAATGACACTCTTTCCGGTCGGGCGAGATCTTGACCGCGTTGATCGCCTCGTTGTGGCCCTTGCCGAGCCCGACCGTCTTGCCGTTGTCATAGTGCCAGACCTTGAGCAGTCCGTCGCGACCGCCGGTGACGAAGATGGTGCCCATCTGCTCGATGTCCATGGCGAGGATCTCGAACTCGGACGCCTCTTCTAGCACGCGGATGGCCTCGCCATCGAACGAGTCAAAGTACGTGACGCGCCTGTCGGAGCCGCACGTGATCATCTGGCTCTCGTCCAGGTGGTAGAGGATGCGGCGGAAGACCGTGGATGCGAACATCGCCTGCGTGCGCACGAACGTGTCAAGATTCCAAACGATGCACGAGCCGTCGGAGGGCGCGCTCACGCACGCGCTGCAGTCCTTGACGACCTGGATCGAGCTGATAGGTCCACGGTGCTCCTTGAGCGACGCCTCCATCGTCTGCCTGGATGACGTGATGCGCCACACGCGCACGTGGCCGTCTTTGCCGCCCGTGATCAAGCGCCACTCCTTGAACGACGAGTACGCGGTCACGCAGACAGCGATCCCAATCATAGACTCGTTGTGCGCGTCCTGGATGACAAACTTGAGCTTGCCGCTCTCCGGGTAGAACCCCCGCACCTTGCCGCCGTCTCAGCCACTCACGATGGCGCTGTCGTCGTGCGTGAGGTCGACGCAGTTGCAAACGAGGTTGGGCACCTGGATGCGCAGGATCTCCTGTCCTTTGCGCGCGTTCCAGATGCGGATGTCGGTCTTGGAGCACGTGACGAGCAGGTGCGAGTTCTCGTCCTCGCGACGCTCCTGCGAGTTGGGGAACACGACATCGTTGATGCTCCCGTAGTGGCATGTGGAGCGCAGCTCTGCCTTGATGTCACTGTCGGTCAGCTCGAAGTGGTAGATGTTGGAGTTGTTGGTGCCGGCGTAAAAGTCGCCGTGCTTGCCTTCCGAGACCGACGTGATGCCGCCCACGAGCTTCTCCATGTAGTTCGTCGGGATCGGCGTGGTCTTGGAGGCCGCCTCGCTGATGTTACCGATGCGCAAGCACGCCAGCATGCCGTCGCCAGCGCCAAGCAGCACGAATCGCTTGTTCTCCTCATCGTCGTGCACCAGGATCGTGTTGATGCCCTGGCTGAAGCGCTCCTTGGTGGTGCGGCTGTATCGCGGCTTCTGCGTCCCCACGGGCGGGAACATGCAATTTGGCTTGGTGAGGTCGCAGTCCAAGATGATTTCCAGCAGATCGCCCGTCTTGGTGCCGCAGTAGGCGACTTTATCGTCCGAAGAGGTGCCGATACACGTGACAATGCGCTTGAGATTTCTGAGATTCGCGCGGAGAGAGTGGGACTTGCGGTGCTTGATGTTGACGCGCCAGACCGAGATGGTATAGTTGTCCCCCCCGTGACGATGAGGTCGTCCCCCGACGGGATCCCGCAGATCGGCTCGCCCGTCTGCATGTTCCAGCACACGAGCGCGTTGTCGTCCTGCTCACCGGCTGTGAACAGGTAGCTGTCTTTCGCGGAGAACGAGAGGCCCTGCACCTTGCCCATGTGCAGCATGAGGCGGAAGAGCGCGCACTCGCTCTGGTCCGCCTTGGCGTGCATGTAGTCAGTGGCTTTCTGCAGATCCCAGACGATCACAGTCGCCTTGTTGCCGCGGCTTTTGCATTGCTGACTGGACGCCAGGCGCGTGTCGTGCGAGATTGCGAAGCACGTGATCACGTCCGAGTGGCCGCGCAGGAACGCCTACGTGTTGGTGCGCAGGTTGCAGATTACGACCGCGAGCCCGAGTGAGTAGGCCAGGAACTTGCCGTCCGTGGTGTAAATGAGCGTATTGAGGAATGTGCCTGCGCAGGGCGATCAAACAAGAAAGCAACGACGCAAAAACAACAAGGTGAGGTAGCCGAAGCAACGGACCGTGCAAGTCGAACCAAGCTGTTTTGCTTTGCTGCATCAAGAGAGTCTTCGTACCGTTGTATCCGATGACACGGCGCAGGCGGAGCTCCTTCATGTCGGCCATTCTGCCCTGCGCTGATCTTTGATCCGGATGCTGCTGCTATTGGTGTTGGGTGGTTCATCTCTGTTGTTGTCTGAGGGGACAGCAGTTGCCGGCCAGCTCAAGCTGACACGAAAGCAAGTACTGGGGATGGTTTCACAAAAACCCAAGCATCGCGTTGCAAAAAGAAGTGGCGTTGGAACTTATTTTTGAGTTTCTGGTCTATTGTGTGGCGTGTGGTGGATGAAAATCCCAAAAGCTCGGCACAGATCTATGAGAGCAGGCTCAAGTGTGTGTGTGTGTGATCGGTCTATCAGAAGCTGGCTGGCACAGTCTATCTGCTCTGGTGCTGCAGCTTTCGGGCTTTCTTGCGCAGACTGCGCTTCCTGCTGAACGCGCCGTCGAGCGAAGACGCGCCCGCCTCGTGGATCTTCTCGAGCACGAGTGCGTTCTCCGTCGACACGATGTTCGTCACTACAAGCGGTGCAGAAGATTGAGACGTGAGTGTGTGAGTAGGGTAGTGCGTTCAACTATCACCAAGTCAATCATCATCAATAACCAGCCAACGACGAACCTTTTCCGGTGGTGCCAGCTCGAGCCGTGCGGCCGATACGATGCAAGTGGCTCACGACGTCGTTCGCAAACTCGTACTGGACCACGTGGCGCACTTTGGTGGTGTCGAGCCCTCGAGCGGCAATGTCCGTGCAGATCACGACCACGTTCGCGTTTGCATCGTCCAGCTGTGCGAGCACGTTCTGGCGCTGCTGTCGGTCGATCTCCTTGTGGAAAAGCAGGATCTTTGGGAAATTCGATGAAGAGGCTGCTTGTTGCTGCTTCTGTTGGGTCTGCTGCTCTTCCAGGAAGTCGAAGAGCGAGTTGGCGCTCGCGATCGATTTGGCGAACACGAGCGTGTTCCCAGAGAGAGAAGCCGAGTGCTGCTGAATTTGCTTTTGCTGCTGCTCGTCCGTCAGGATCTTCCAGAGCAGAGCCTTGCGCGCGTCGTCCAGCGCGTATTCGTCATTGCCAACATCAGAAAAACCGGAGCCAGAGTCGGCGAGGAATTGCTGCAGGTCGTGGAAGCACATATCGAGCTGCGGCAGTGTGCGCTGGAAATCCTGATATAAAGGACAGCAAACAAGTTCAGATGATTAGCACCTAAGCAACACGACAGACAGCAGTCTTGTGCTCAGGGTCAGCTGACTGATTGTTTCCCTTCCGAACCTTTGTGACTGCAAAGTAGGCAGTCGGGAACTTGTACTCGATGTACTGGCGCACCGAGCGTTTGCCATAGTCTGGGACCGTCGCGTAAAGAAATCAAAAACAGCAGCACAATCACACCAGATTCACCAACTTGGGGGTTAAGGAGACCCAACACAGTATCATATCACAATCGTATGGTCACAAGCGATCGACAAGCACACGTGGGGAAGGATATTGCACTGAAGACCGTCTGGCGCTGCTCATCAGAGACCTCGTCCTTGTTGATCACCTCGTCTCCTTCATCGTCGTCTTCATCTTCAGATGCACTGCTGGCTTTGAGTTTCTGGCGCTGGCGCGCGTGCTCCCAGTCGTTCAGGTGCGCGTTGAGCAGCGGCTGGTTGCGGATCGTCGCGAGGATCTGCTTGGTGTCTCGCTCAAAGCCGCCGCCGAGCAGCATGTCGGCCTCGTCTACCACGATACTGCTCGTGAACGCAAAGTCCTTGGGCTTGCACGCGCGCAGCAGCGCCTTCGGGGTCGCGATCACCAGCGGACACGTGCGGTGGTTGCTCAGCGACTGGTTCGTCGACGACAAACTCACGGCGTGCTTGGCGATCTCCGGGTGCAGCGTCGCGAGCACGCTCGCGATCTGGCGCACGAGCTCCTGCGATGTGGTCAGGATGAGTCCCACGGGCCGGTGGATGTCTTTCATCGCCAGCGGGTGCGCGTGGAGCTGCTCAAGCAGCGGCAGCAAGTACGCGAGCGTCTTGCCGCCGCCGGTCTCTGCTGCGATGACCACGTCTTCACGGCGCAAGATCGCTGGAATCGCCTGTAACAAGATGTGATGTGGGCAATGCATGAGCGCTATTCGCATAGCCACCACGAGCACGCTCATTGTGCACAAAGAGCATTTGGTCCATTCAGTACCTGTCGCTGAGCTGGCGTGGGCTCTTTCAGACCAAGCGTCGCGAGTCGCTGCGCCAGCTCATCACCCAGCCCGAGCGAGTGAAACACGCAAGCTGCAGATGGTGTGATGTGGAAGCTGGCGTGTGCTCGACGCATTGCGCGCGGCTGGAGCGCATGAGCAGCCGAGCGGACGCGAGCGCGCAACATCATCATCATCATCACTTTCGCCTTGTTTCTGTTGGAATGATTGACAAGTAACGTGAAGAGCTGCGTGCATGTTTCCTTGGTGGAGCCAGTATCGCCATTTCATTGGATAAATATAGCACATTTTTGTTTATCAAACCCAGGCAATATGATTCGCTAAAAACATATTTATTGATGCCAAATACATACCGGTATTTTTGCGGTTGCAGTTGGATGTCCTGGATTGGTTGCTTGGGCCAATTGCAGGACATGTTTTAGGACAGCTTTGCACTACTCTAGCCCCGAAGTGCCTTTTTTCTGCACCGTCCGACTCGCCTTCTGATATCCTTTCGAAAAGTGGAGCAGATCGTGGGACAGCATATCAAAAAAGGACTAGTTGTGTGGGTACCGTAAACGCAGGAAATAAAGACGCGGACCTCTCAACAGGAAACGTATCAGAAACGCACAGACTTCTTGCTTAAACAGCAACGGGCTCGGTTTGTCTGTTTTCGAGCCACTTGCTACTTGAGCAAACAAGAACAGTAGCAGCAATGGCCAAAGACGCTCGCTAACGCGAGCCCGCACGCACGCCGCTCGGCCCGCGTACGAAGCACCACTCAACAATGACTGGCATTAGGAAACTACCTTTTTTGACACCAGTCACTCATTCAATACTGTGTAGGAAGGATCGATTGCTTCCAACACCAACCCAACACCAACCAATCTCAACCACAATGGAGCCCAAGAAACTGAAACTAACAAAGTGGGGGGAACAACTGGTTTGAGGAATACAATGCTTGGAGCTCAACGGCAGGACACCAACAGCAACAAACAGCTCACGTGACTTGCTCGCTTGCCTGTCAAATCAAAACCTCACTAGCGCTGCTGTTATAATAGTTCTGCACACAGACACCTTTCCATCGCATACCTGATCGCATTTTGCTGTTTGCGTACATGACGTCACGGACGCGCAGAAGTACCTCCACTTCGAGAAAGACAATCGAGCGCCGAATCAGTCAGGCGCGCTGGAAGAAACTCACGGGGCAAGCACATGCATGTCAGATTGCCTCATCTTCGTCTTGGGAAAATGTCAATCCAGGGCGCAGCATCTTGCGATTGCAGTAGCAACTGCCGTTCAGAAGCGAAGTTTAGTAAAAGGGGAAACCAGCTTGTTTGGTTCAAGCTTGAATATTAAGCGAAAAGTGAAACCAGCTTGTCTGAGCGCTTTCAAGCTTGAATGTAGTGCTGGTGGCACGATAGAAAAGCAACCTAAGCACGAACGGCATCCTCTGGCGAGGTTTCTTTACGCTCACTCGTTGCAAAGAACTGGACCAGACGCGGGTAGAAAGGAAGAGTCCACGGGGTCCGACCAGAACCGACCGAACCGATGGAGTCTTGAGAAAACGGCGGCAGCAAAGCTAACAAACCATGGACAAGCCCGCAATTTTCAAGCGCCACAGAAAAACTCCACCACTCCACCATTCGCTCCAGCCTCAAGGCTTTTCAGAAAACTGGTGCCAAAAGCGCATTTAAATCTGATACGTGTCTTTGCAGCTGCTGCTGCTTGCTCTCGCGCACGCGCGCTGCGAGGCTCGAGGCGGCATCGTAAAAAAGCGAGGGCCTCGAGGGCTTGAACTCCAACCAAATTCGGTTCGCCTCTCCTACTAACTACTGATTCGTTCCATCCTGTGCATATCATATTGCATGGGTATTACATATACGAAAGTATATTGTTATTGAAAGGTCGGATTCTCCCTCAGTTTGATTTGTTAAATAGCAATCGTCAATGATAATTTGACATTTAGTAGGTAGGAAAGGGGTCAATTCTCAAAGGACTTCGTGACTCAACCACGCGCTCTCTTCGCGTGCGCCCGACCGTTTCCGACGGATGGTGTAGCTTCTATGCCTGCGCGACTCGTGTGGAGAGCAGGCCACAATATAATAAATAAATGGCTGCAAAG
>JAADVN010000466.1:0-18116 GCA_023335535.1 Globisporangium spinosum | reverse complement strand
CGTTGTACTTGTCGTTCGTGTTGGCAGCAGCTTCGAGCAGCGCCTTGCTTTGACCGGGGCTGGAGAGGCGCTCGAGGATGTTGATGGGGTTCATGGTGAATTCGAAAGTGAAGGCTGCGAAGGTCTGAGTGCGCAGCCCTGTACTTGGCGGCTGCGTGCCTTGGTTGCCATCTTGGTGGCGAGCTCGAGGGAATTACTGGCGGCGAAGCTCGGCGTAAAGTAATCATGAGTCCTTTGATGGAGTTTGGTGTTCTATAGGAGTACTCCGGCGCCTTGCGCGCGCCGACTTGTCCGCGTTATGAGAGACAGGGAGTAGTGCTCACTTCGCTGGTCGCGTGCCTCTATGCCAATTACAGGGTCGGGGTCACCACGATGCAGCCACTTTGTGTTGACTAATGACTAGTCGTGTGACTCGAGCCAATCACATGAGTCCTCACCAGGCTGCTGAGCGCTGAGAAAGGGTGACTCACTTCGTTTTCGCGAGCATAGCTGATCACATGATGATGTGAAGGGTGGAGTGAGCTGCTTTGGTTGCGGATGCAGAAGCTTACCACCGAATGAACAACCACCGACGGCCTTGTCAGTGCTGTAACAGGATGAGAATGCACCGAAGAGCGCATGTCCGCCTCAAGATGCCTTTGAGTCAGCGGACATGGTATGTGTGACTCCAAATGTACTGTTCAGCAGTACTACACTGTGCAAAGTGGATTCTCTGGTAGTTTGCGGCAGGTTTTCCTCGAGCTAACCCGTTACCAGAGGACCCCAGGATCCCTGGTTCCGGGTCCAGATCTGACATTTCCACTGGTGTAGACAACCTGAGCTCTTAGAACTGGTAGTGCATCGGGTAAGAGTCAATGCAGCTCTGGTCGCACACAAGCGGCCAGGACATGCGCACCCCACTACTAACTTGAAGCGCTTGGTTGCTAACCTTACCAATCCCAGGCACCTTATGTTGCTACAAGCTTGGCTCTCGAAATATTCAGATTCAGCCCTTTTCTGATCCCAGAGACTCCCATCCTCAGATCAGGTGATGTATGCACCCGACTCTCTAAATTGCTGACGAAGCTAAAGAGTTACAGGATGACCATACTGAAACCAAGTCAAACGTACCTGACCTATCGTGCTCTGCCTGCCCCCTTTCATCAGTTCACTCATCCCACATCCAAATGATCCGCAGCGTGGTGGGCGTCGTGGCGCCGGACGCTGTCGCGCAGGTGCTCCCCCACGAGCACGTGCTGCACCGCATCCACCCAGCCGTCACCAGCAGCACTGCCACCGTCTCGTCTACCAGTAGCGCCAACCCCCGCGGCTACGCTTTGCCAATCCGCAATGAGGATCTGCAGCAGTATCGCGTCTCCCCCGATGGACTCGGCGGCCAGAACCTCGTGCTCGAAAAGGAGGACGAAGCGTTCCGAGAGCTTGAACTTTTGGAAGTGCTTCCTGGCCATGGTCGCGATAGCAGCGTCAGTGGCTCTATCACTGCAAGAGCAACAGTCAAGTGGCCGCTTGTCGTGGACGTGACGTTGCCCATCGAAGGTCGTGATGCGCTGATGGCCCAGCGCGTCCGGCTGGCGGAGAAGCTCAAAGTGCACCTCGTGAGCGTGACCACGTGCGACTTTGAGAGAGCGAGCGCAACTTCCCCACTGGGGCTTCCTGCGCGCGACCAAGCGGAGCGCCTCGCGAAAGCGCTGGAGACGGATCTGATGTTTGGATTCAGTGCCTACGAGTCATCGTCATCTGCAGTTGGTGCTGGCGCGATCTACCAGCAAATCCACACCACAAGCTGCATGCTGAGCGAACATGAAGCTATTACTGCACACGCGATTGCCTTGGTAAGAGCGAGCTCAGAGTGTTGCTGCAGTGATTATCATTTGATTTGTTTTGGCACTCACTCGTGCTTTGTGATACTTACTTCCCACAGGCTCAACAGCGAACGCATGCACCAGTGTACCTATCGTTTTCATTCGGCGCGAATTTCGTCGACGACACCAATGACTACCACCACCACCAGCAGCAGCAGTTCGTTCGCGCCTGGGTGCAAGAGCTCCTCCTTCACGGCGCCGAAAGCAGCAAGATCGTGGTTTGCCACGCAGACCAGTGGTGCGTTGACGACAATACCGACACCAGCACAAACAACTACACTTTCCTCCAGAGTTTGCTGAAACTGGGCGTGCGCCTGCTGTTCACCATGATTGGGCTCTCGACTGTGAGTGACGTAATCCTGATGAATCCGTGCCTCGCTGGACTGCCATCGCCACCGTACTCTACGACCAACAAAGAGCCGCCGAGAGACTCGAGTATTGCGAAGTGCATCTCACGCCTGATCCAGGAGCAAGACGGGAATACTAGTAATATCCACCAGTTGCTGCTCTCCACCAATGTCCAGCAGCGCATCCAGTACCTCCGATACGGCGGCGGGGGCTACGCGTACCTGTTCACCCACTTCAAGCAGCGATTGCTGAGTCATCACGGCGTCTCAGAACAGCAATTCCAGCAGCTCGTGCACGACAACGCAGTGGGTCTGCTGAGCTGGTATACCCCACCCGAGGCACCGGAAGTGCCCAAGGACTACCTCAAGTGCAGCATCTGCAAGAAGGACTTTGAGCCGATCGTTGGCGAGTACTTCACCAAGTTCGAGTTCATCTACTGCGGCACCAAGTGCCTCCGCAAGCACTCGCGCCAGGGATTCGCCAAGCTGAGTGGCTGAGGGACATTCAGGTGATGTGAAGTGGGTAGGTGTGTGTATGTGTGTGCACAGTCAGACATCGTGAGGCTGGTGATGTGGGGTTGAGCGCGTATGGAGTTGGACAATAATGCGGTGGTGGGATGCGTCATTGCGAGTGCTTCCATCTGGATTGAAGCGTCATTTCCAATTGATTGTGGCGCGTAAACGCCACAAGAATCTGACGCTTTGAGGAGCTCATCAAAGTGCATGCATACATATGACACGCAAGGACGGGGCGATCGCCAGTATTACCCCGAGTACAAGATCATTTTTTAAAATGACGGCTACTACCTCGAATACAAAGCGATGAGAGTCATTTTTGAAGCGGTTTTGTTTTCTGCACCAGAAAAGAGCGGCGGTCGTTATAAACGAATGTTCACAGTGCTATGAGGTTCTTCTTTTCAAATAAATACCTTTGATAAATAATACATACCATCACTCTGCGCCGTGGACTTGTTTTCTACTGTTCAAAATTACTTGTTTAATAGGAACCCTTGCTAATTCGATAAAGCATGTTAAACAGAGTTTTTACTTTCTCTGTTTTTGTCGCTTGAAAAAAGGCTCCTCATCATTCACACTGTTATGATGCTTGTCAATCAGTCTGGAATTCGCAATCGACACCCCAAGAGCTCCTTCACAACAGAACAGACAACATGGCGTCTCTGCTGCTGCGCCGCCAGCGCCTGCCGCTCTCTACAACCTCTAGCTTCAGCCACCTGCACCTGCAGCAGCGTGCGCGCTTCCACATGGGGCTGCGCGAGACCACGGCGTCTGCGCAGGCGCTGCAGACGCAGAAGGAGAACCTGCGCACGCAGCGCGTGCTGCCCGTGGGACTCCAGACGCCCGTCTTCCAGGTCTATGGTAGCAACACGGACATCGGCAAGACGCTCGTCTCGGCGGGCATTGTGCGGAGCGCGGTGCGTAAAGCGATAGCTGCTGCTGCTGGCCGTGTCGGATACATCAAGCCGCTGCAGACCGGCACGGACGACGACCAACCCGACGGCTTCCAGGGCGACGCTGCGTTTGTCAAGCAGCACGCGCTCAAGGGCGCAAGTGGCAGTACTGCTACTACCTCCGCGTTGGACTGCTCGACGCTGTTCTCGTGGAAGACACCCGTGTCCCCGCACCTTGCGGCGACGCTCGAGGGCCACACCATCACGGACGACGCGCTTGTGGAGCTGCTCACGACCAAGCTCCAGGCGATCAACGCCGCTGACAAGGACCCATATTCGCTCGTGCTCGTGGAGACTGCCGGTGGCGTGTGCAGCCCGTCGGCGTCGATGCGCTTTCAGGCTGACGTGTACCGAGGGCTGCGCCTTCCCGTGGTCCTGATCGGAGACGGCAAACTCGGTGGTATCTCGTCCACGATGTCTGCGCTCGAGAGTCTCCTGCTGCGAGGCTACGATGTCGCGGCACTGTGTCTCGTGGAACAGGAGCAGCTGGACAACGCTGAGGCGCTGGAGCCGCGAATGAGCGAGCTGGGGATCCCGATCTTCACGATGCAGCCGATTCCACCGCAGCCAGAGCCGCTCGACCAGTGGTTCGCTGACCACGAAGGGGTGTTTGACACGATCAACGTCTCGCTGCAGAGTTTCCACAAGAGCCGCGTCGACCGCTTTGAGCACGTCCACACGCGCGCCGAGCAGGTGTTCTGGTGGCCGTTCACGCAGCACAAGAAATACGGGTCGCTCTCGATCATCGACTCGGCGCACGGCGACGACTTCAGCGTGCTCGACCGCGAGAGCAACACGCTCGCGCCGATGTTCGACGCCTGCGCGAGTTGGTGGACGCAGGGCATCGGCCACGGCAACTCCAAGATGGCGACCGCGCTCGCGTACACTGCGGCACGCTACGGCCACGTAATGTTCCCAGAGAACGCGCACGAGCCGGCGCTCCAGCTGAGCGAGAAGCTGCTTGAGACGGTGGGCAAGCAGTGGGCGTCGCGCGTGTACTTTTCCGACGACGGCTCGACGGCGGTCGAGGTGGGACTCAAGATGGCGTTCCGCAAGTTCGTAACGGACCACGACCTGGACTACAGTGCGTTCACGGCGAAGACCAATGCGCCAAATGAGAAGAAGAAGAAACTGGTGGTGCTCGCGCAGGCGAACTGCTACCATGGAGACACACTGGGTGTGATGAACATCGCCGAGCCGAGCGTGTACAACGAGAAGCAGCACCCGTGGTACCGCCCTGAGGGAGTCTTCCTGAAGACGCCGTCGCTCGCGCTCCGTGACGGCGAGTTTGTCATCTCAGTGGACCAGGAGATCGACGGCGTCGGTGGATCCACGGGCGAGAAGTTTGGGTCTATGGAAAACGCGTTCGATCTGTCGAGGCGCAGTGCGGACGTGGCAGAGATCTACCGCAAGTACGTGGCGAGCGAGATCGATGCCGCTGAGAAGCGTGGTGCTGGTCCAGATGATGTGGAGGTGCTCGTCGGTGCGCTGTTGATTGAGCCTGTGCTGATCGGCGCCGGCGGCATGGTGCTCGTCGACCCGCTGTTCCAGCGCGTGGTCGTGGAGGAATGCCGCGCGCGCAAGATCCCCGTGATCTTTGACGAAGTGTTCTCTGGATGGTGGCGCTTGGGCGTGCAGGCGGGACGCGATTTGCTGGGCGTGAACCCGGACATCGCGTGCTACGCGAAGCTGCTCACGGGCGGCGTCGTGCCTCTCGCCGTGACGCTGGCGAGCGAGGAGGTCTTTGACACTTTCTACGACGATGGCAAGGGCGAAGCGCTGCTCCACGGCCACTCGTTCACGGCGCACCCGATCGGCTGTGCGGCTGCATTGACATCGCTGGACATGTACTCGATCTTGAGCAAGGGCAGCTCTGAGAGCTCAATCACGCGCACCTACTGGAACGCTGACCTCGTGAAGGAACTTTCGCAACTGAGCCAAGTGGCTCGCACGTTCTCGATCGGCACGGTCGTGGGCATTGAACTGGAGACGTCGAACGCTGGCTACGCCTCGAGCGAAGCGCAGGATCTGATTAAAGTGCTCCGCAAGAACGAGATCTACGCGCGCGCGCTGGGCAACGTCGTGTACATGATGTGCTCGCCTTTGACGACTACTGAGGACTGCGACCGCCACCTTCAGAAGCTCACGCACCACTTGACGCAGTACAAGAAAAACGAATAGAAACATATAAACAAACACGAGGCGTGACCATATGAAATAGATGTTTTGTGCTTGCTATTGGTTGTGTTCGCTTCTTAATTGATCGATTTTTCCAATGCCGAAGAGTTCCTCGCGTTCTCGTCTGCTCTTATGGTGCCGGAGTGTCGTCTACGAACTCCTGAAGCTTCTCAACGACGTAGGAAATTCGGGGTCTCTTCGCGGGATCCGTCGTCGTCATTTCCTGGATCAGCCGCCACTCCTTGTTGCTGATACCCTCCGGTTTGTCTGGGATCCGCCCATTTCTGACATGAAATTTCACACTGACAGGCAACAAGTTGCCCCACGGAGTCTCCCCCGTGACCGCCTCCAGGATGCACATCGCAAACGAGTAAATGTCGGACATGAACGTCGGTCTGCCTCCGTCAAGGTACTCGGGCGATTTCCAGTTCACAGCGCCCATTTTGCTCTTGGCGACCATGATCTCGGCAACATCAGGGATGGAGCTCAGCCCAAAGTCCGAGAGTTTCGCGGTCCCCCCTGCGCCGATGAGGATGTTGTCGCACTTGAGGTCGTTGTGGACGATACCATGGTCGTGGACGTACTTGAGCCCGAGCGCAGCTTCATACAGCTTCCTCCACGCTAAATCCCTGTTGTTGCCACGTTTCAAGTACTCGCTGAGTGTCCCATTCGACGCGAATTCGCACGCAAAGTAGCGCTTCCCAATATGACTAGCTCCGTACAATCGGATCACGTGCGGGTGGTTCAGTGGGTACCAAATTCGGATCTCGTGAAGTAGAAGGCAGTTGCTGACTGTGCTCGGGTCGTCTTCGTAGCCCATGTACTTGATAACCACTGGACTGTCCAGCCACATACCGTGACACACTTGACCAAAAGACCCGGCCGCAATGGATTGTTTTTGATCGAAGTGGATGTCGCTGTAGCGAATAAGCCACGACGGAGTCGAAGGTGGGCCGTAACCGGGCTGACTGTCGGGAGCCGCGTAGTTTGGATGTCTTGCGTCACACTCGAAGACGACCAGTGTCACTGAATTCGCGTTCCTGTTGGCGACGGAGCTGATGAACTCAGTTTCAAGAGACGACTCATCGTCCCCTCCGACATCCCTGGGGCACAAGTGTTTCCACTGGTGAACCGAACTATCGGTAATAGCCACGTTCAGCATGGCCAGCAGGCGATCCAGTTCCACGTGAAGCACGCTGTTTTCCTCGCTAACTTGACGACTCCGTGCAACGTGTTTCGTCGAATCTTCAGCGGTCCTTGTTTTCACGTAGAAGCTGTAGAAGCGAGACACAATGCCATCGAACTTGTCGGTGGCCAAGTCGGAAGTCGACTTGCGCATTGCCTTGAGCTTCACGTACACGTCGTCCAGTCTCGCGAGAATGTGCTGCGCCACTTCCGGGAGTGCATCACGCTTCGCTCGGGCAATGTCCAGATCTTGTCCACGTCCATCTCCCCATTCTCCACGAGGTTGGGCTGACCGCTCTCCTTCGCCAGACTTGTCTTCAGACGCAAATTTGTAGAGCTCATTCACGACATACCTGATGCTGGTCCGCTTTGCAGGATCTCGTCGACACATCATCTTGATCAGCTTCCAGTGTGTAGAATTCATTCCTGTAGGTAATGCCGGTGTCCAGTCTCGATCAATGGCTGTGAAGTAAATTTCCTGCTCTTCAGTTGTGCATGTGTCGGTTAGAATCTCCAAGATGCACATCCCAAAGGCGTAAATGTCGTGTGCGAGCGAAATGTTGTCACGTGTGCGCAGCTCTGGAGATTCCCATACCCGAGCCTTCGAATTCAAACGGAGTGCCGTCTCCCCAAAGCCAGCAATCTTTGCTTTCAAGTCGCTACCGACGACAAGAATATCACATCGAAGCTCACCGTGAACTAAATCGCGATCGTGCAGATACTGAAGTCCTAGCGCTGCTTCGCGCAGCTTTTGCCACGTCAACCGCCGATTTCCGGGTTTTCCCAGGTATTCCCGTAGAGTTCCAGCCGACAAGTCTTCGTAGACAAAGAATCGAGGGTTGCCGATATGGCACGCTCCGAAGAACTTGATCACATGAGGGTGACTTGACTCATGCCATCGATCTGCCATTTGCCTGAAATGGACCTCCGAGGCTTGACTGGTGGAAATCGTAGCCTTAGAATGCGTCCACTGCCCGAGGTATTTCGTGATGCCAAGGTACTCCTCGCCCTCCGCCTTGTGTCGCTCTTCAAAGTCAACGTCATCGCGAGAAACAAACCAAACCGGCACTGGCTCGGCGAAACCTCGGGGCAGTTGTGCTTGTAACGTCTTCAGCAATTGCAAGTCGGAAGCTTCATAATCAGCGCCGTGCTCTTGCAGCTCGTATTGAAGAAGCAACCCCGATTCGCGTGAGTCTCCGTGAGATGTTGTTGTACTCTTCTCTGGAGAAATCAGTATAGCTTGGAACGCGCCTCGCTGGTGCTGTAGCTCGGTTTTGTATCCTTTTTCCCATCCAGCGGCGCCAGACTTGATTTTCGTCGCAAGGAAAAAGTCGATTTCTTCGTGCACCTTTCGGACCAATTTCCTAGTTGCTCTGCTAGCAAGAACTCGAGAGGACGGACTTTTTCGGTCCCAGTTGACGAGAAACCGACAAAAGCGGAACACGATCTTGGCAAACATCACCCAGGTCTCGTCCTCGACAGAGTTCTGAGCAAGCACCTGCTGCCATGTGTCAATCAGACGCTTTACAGCAGTCTCACACATTTGCTGAAACTCATCCGTAGCACCACAGAGTTGCTGCATTTTGGTCAATGTAGACAGCATGAGTGGTGCCTCTTCTCGCTGGGCTGTCGGATCGTTTTCGCGACTTGAGTTGATAAGAAACTGGACGAACCCCAGATAGCCAAAGCGAGACGCTGAGGTCAAGATCGTCTCGCCATCGCCAGCTCGAACGTTCACCGATGCGCCGCTTTCTACCAAGAGCTTCACCAAATCAAAATGGCCATATCTTCCGGCCACGAGGAGCGGGGTTTCTTGACGCAGATTCACGTGGTCGAGTGCAGCGTTCTCAGCAAGCAGAAGCTCCGCAATTGCTTGCTGATTTTCAGCAGCCGTAGCATGAAGAGGCGTGTTTCTGTTTGCATCCACTGCCGCAAGTGAAGCTCCGTGCGTGATCAATAGCTTCGCAATGTCCATCGAGCCTTCTGCAACTGCGTAGAACAGCGGAGTTCGGCCGCCTGAGGATTGTTGGTCGACCAGGGCTCCACGCTGGATTAACAGTTGGACGATATCACCGTCGCAAGACTGGACAGCAGCTGCCATCGGCGTCTTGCGGTGCACATCTTGCTTGTGAATTGAGACGCCGTTGTCGAGAAGAAATTTGACAGCTTCTTGTCGTTTCTCTTCAATCGCAACCACCAAAACCGTTTTCCCCTTTTCGTCTTGGTCTTCGAGCGAGGCTCCGTGTTCGACGAGCAACTTGGCGATCCCAAAGTGACCGTTCAACGCAGCACAAAAAACTGGCGACCTGCCTTGTACGTCCTTCTCATGAATCGAAAGCCCTTCGCGAATGAGAAACTTCGCCGCCTCGAGACACCCGTTTCCGGCAGCTCCAAACAGCAATGTTTTCCCATCCACATCTCGCACGCTGACTGATGCACCGTGCTGAATCAGTGTCCTCATTGTCTCCACATGGCCATGCTTCGCGGAAAGAAACAGCGGCGTTCGGAGATCCACGTCAGCTTCGTCAATAGAAGCGCTGCTCGAGAGGAGAAAGCTGAGGATATCGAGATGACCGAACTGTGCCGCGATGTGCAGCGGCGTTCTTCCAGCAATGTTTTTCGCGTCAACTTGCGCACCCTTTCGAACCAGGAGCTTTGCAAACTTCAAATGACCGTGCTTGATCGCAGGAAAGAGCGCCGTTTGGTCGCTTTCGTCTTTGGCATCGAGTGGAACCCCTCGTGAGAGCAATAGCTCCCCAGCGTCGGAAAGACCATTCTTGGCGAGAGGAAAGAGCAGAGTTCTCCCATTCACATCCACTCCATCAACAAAAGCACCGCGGTCGACTAGATACTTGATAATCTCCTCTTTATCACTCTCGGCAGCGACAAAGAGAGGGGTCCGCCCATTAGTATCGTCCTCTTCAATCGAAGCTCCACCTTCAATAAGCACCTTCGCGGAAGCCACCGAGCCGAGCTGTGCTGCGTGGTGAAGCGGAGTCCAACTGGAGCTGTCCTTGTCATCAACCGCAGCCCCATGCCGCACCAGAAGAGCCACCAAGTCGGCGAGGTCGTCTCTGACAGCGATCAAGAGTGGCGTCAATCCGTTCAGATCCTTCTCACCAATCGAAGCTCCGAGATCCAACAGTACCTCCACTGGTTCGAGGAAGATATGGCTATCCATTGAAAACATCTCGCCGTAATCCTTGAAGCCTTTCACTGTAGCGAGCAATGCCGTTTCTCCATCTGCATCCTTCTTATCGACTGCCGCGCCGGAGTCGGCCAAGAATTTGATAGTGTCGATATTGAAAGATCCGGCGGCAAAAAACATTAGAGTTCGGCCGTGCGCATCTTCGGCATTGACGTCAGCGCCATGTTCTACTAAGTACCGAATGACCTCCACACCGACTTGTAGAACTGCACTGAATAGAGGAGACTCTCCAATCTTGTTCTTGTGATTGACCGAAGCACCGTGTTTTACCAAAAAGAAGACAGCTTCTTCGAATGGAATCTGAAGTGCACAGAAGAGAGGAGTCTCTCCACACTTGTCGCTGTGATCGATTGCCGCGCCATACTTCACAAGAAGCGAGACAACCTCCATCGAGCGCGCTTCGATCGCGTGGAAGAGGGGAGTCCGGCCATACCCATCAATCTGATCCACCGGAATGCGACTCAACGTTGACTTGGCCAGTCGACTTAAATCTGTCGAACCTGAGGGTGGATCTTGGTCGTCTATGCCCTCGTTATTGGCAAAGACGTGATCTCCGAGCAGGTATTCAAGAACCCCTGTTGAACTCTTTTCCGCTGCAACATGCAGAAGCGACTTGCCGTCTTCTGAGCGTTGACTTGTATCAGCACCTTGTCTGACGAGATACTCGACAATTTCAACATGATCATGCTTGCTTGCAGTCAGGATCGGCGTCTGACCTTTCTTGTCGGCGACGTCGATCGAGGCTTGGAGCTGTACAAGTTCCTTGATGATGTTCAAAAATCCGAACTTGGCAGCTCGAATCAACGGTGTCTGCCCTTTGTCGTCGTGTTGGTCAACACGAGCACCATGCTCGACTAGAAATGGAACCAGCTCAGCGCGACCAGATTCTGCAGCTGCAAACAGGGGCGTCCGTCCAACGTCGTTAGCTGAGTTGACAGTGGCTCCAAGCTCGACAAGAGTCCTCGCAGCGTCCAATCTTCCTCTTTTGGCGGCAAAAAATATCGGCGTCAGGCGATTCGGACTCTGTACATTCACTGACGCATCATATTTCACCAAAGTCCGTATCACCGCAGAGTGACCTCTGCCAGATGCGGAATGAAGCGGCGTCTTGCCATGATACGCGTCTTCATCGTGGGTAGCTCCCATGGCGAACAGCAACTCCAGCATGTCGACGTGTCCATCCTTTGCTGCGAGGTACATCGGTGACTCCCACCAACCGGTGCTTTTTTCGATTGGGGCTCCGTACTCAATCAGAAATTTAGCAAAGTCGACATCGCCAATAAATACTGCTTGAGAGAGTGGAGACGGACGATACGAGCTGCTCTTGCCAACCGATGCGCCGCTCTGGATCAAATACCTTGCGATGTCCATATTTCTCGCTTCAATCGCTCTGGAGAGAGGAGTTCGCCCTTCGTCATCTTCTACATCAACTGCAGCGCCAAGTTCGACGAGGATCTTCACCATCTCGATAGATTTACCGCAGACGGCGAGCGATAAGGGCGATGCGTCACTGTCGCTGTCCTCGCTGCCCTCGCTGTCCTCGCTATCCCAGCCATCGTCGCTGTTCTCGCCACTCTCGCCAATCTTGTCGATTGGAACTCCATGCTCAATCAAAAATCTGACTACATCAACCTGAGAATGCCGGACCGCACGCGTTAAATCCGTCGCTCGGTGGACGCTCATCTTGGACTCAACCTCCGCGAGATGCTGGAGCCTTGCAACGACGGCTGGAAGCTGCGATTGCTCGCGAGGGTTCATCGAGCACATTTCGTTGACCAATGTCCATAGTTCTGCGTTCATACTACGGGGCTTCGGAGGAAAGTTGACTTCATTCGTTTCACGATCGCTTGGACGCTCACCAGAAGCGTCGTTCCATGGAGACATAAGTGCGACTGTGTCGGCAATGCGCTTCCCAAGAGAGTACATGAACGAGCAAGCGGTCAAGCACACGCGCTGCTGCTCGGGAGAACACTGATCTTCGCTAAAATCACAGAAACTTGGACTGCCAAGAGTAGCAGAAAACCCTGGCGAATTGAGCACGGTGGCTTCGAGAATGCACATCCCAAGCGAGTAGATGTCCGACTCAAAAAACGCGTTTCGCGAAGACTCAACCCTATCTGGAGTTCGCGAATCATCCGATCCAGGAACCTCCAAATCCACGTGAGCGACCGACGAATTGATGGCGAGATCCGTCAGCTTCGCAGTTCCATCTGCTGCGATCACGATACTGCTGCACTTCAGGTTGTTGTGGATCATCGCGCGGTCGTGCAGATGCAGGAGACCCGACGAAGCTTCATAGAGCGTCGTCCATGTGCGAAAGCGACCCTCATGGCTGTTCTTTAAAAAGTCATACAGCGTGCCATTTTCTGCATACTCGCACAGAAAAAAAGGAGTCCCAACGTGGCAGGCTCCCACCAGTCGAACAATGTTTGGGTGGCTGGCGTGAAACCACGAAGCTACAGTCTTCTTGAATGCTTCTCGATCGTGTTTCGTCCGGAGTTGAACAAACTTGAGCAGCACCGGTGACCCTTTGTACCTCCCTCGGTGCTCTGGACCGTACCAACCCTCGCGAAGAGGACTGGCATCGCAGCTGATTTCGTGAAGAGCGATGAACCACACCGGCAGGACTGGAACTTGGACATCTGGCAATCCCTTGATTAAGTCAAACGCGCGTTTCGTGATGTTGATCTCTGGTCGGAAGTGCGAGTCTGTCAGCTGCTTGCTCTCGTTCATCATCAGAACAGCCACCTCCACTTGCACTCGGGGGTCGGCCACGGCCGCCGCCAGAAAGTTGGTTTCTTCGCTCATCTTACCAAACTCGAGCCGCTGCTTCTCACGAGCTGCATCGAAGCGCCGCTCCCAATCGTGCAGGTTCTCGCCTGGCTTTTGTTGCGCCAATCTCAGCTTGCGCAGCAAATCGTCGATCTGCCGATGAAACGCCATGATCTCCCGCGCTACAGAGGCATGGAGTGCGAGGCGGAGAATAGGATTCTTCTTCCCTGCGAAGCGCTCGAGGAAGCGGTGGTATCCATAAAGAACTTGGAGGGAGTCGTTCATCAGCTTGTCGGGAAGCTTTGCGCGTAGTTGCAACACCGCAAACGCCGCGGCAGTAAGGCGCTGAAGCACAAATACGCACATCTCCTGGGCTTCATGCATCTTCGCACAGAGCTCCTGTAGCTCCTGAAGAATGACCGGGACGGGCTTCAGCACCCCTGTCTCGATACTGAGCTTGATGTCAATGTCGACGTCGCCCATCGTATCTCTTTTCGTTGTTGGTACAAAGAAGCTGGTTTTTGTCTCGGTCCCTTGGTGCCTTTGCGCGCGCGCTTTCCGTTGCTTTTTCCACAATGCTGTGCTGCGAAGCCAAGGGAGTGCCATGGAATAAAAAATCGGTTCGGACTGCCCGAATTCAAGGGAATGAGCCCAGGAACTATTGGTTGTGGTCCTTGATTCTCCTGCTTCGAGTCGAATGTGCTCAACACTTTCTGGCTTCAAACCACATTTTAAAGCCAACAACCAATGAGCGTCGAGCAAGTGGTGAAGCCACACAGTGTACCGTGGGACGACTGAATGCAGTGCAACCGGCACGTTAACCCATCCTGACTATCTGTTTTGTAGACGAGCCCGTCAGGAACGCGTTTTTCTGTAATCTCTCCAGCAACAGTAGCAGAGAAAACCAGCAGAACGGAATCTCTCCCGACGGACTTTGTGACTTCGATCACGGTTCATACAAAGAAAAGTTGTCCCCCGATCGAGCAAAGCCATGAGCGAAGAGGACGAGGTCTACTTGGTGCCGAGCGATATCAGCGGTGCCGCGGCGGGCGATGTTCGCGTGCTGCGAAACGGCGAAAGGGGCAACGATGCGCCTTCCCTGAGTATGCCCATTGGCATGATCCTCGAGATTGTGAGCTTACTCATCAAGAGTCGCATTTGCCCCGCTGATTTCGTGAACTTGGTTCTCGATCTTGCTGATATCCGTATCTCGTTCCAATGTGAGACGGAGAAACGGCTGGCTGGCTTTCAAGATATGAACGAAGCATACTTGCGTCTACACCTCCCGTTGATTGAGCAGATAGCACTGCCGAAGGCAGTTTCGATCTCCAAGTGCGAGTGTTTGGTCGTCGACTGCACTTCGAAAGATCAAGGCTGGGCGAGCTCCGAGCGCGAGTTCAACGGAACGTACAGAAGCTCGTGGACATGGTCGGAAGTCGTGGTTGGGAAGCCCGCGCACCAAACGTCTGATGGTGGTTGCAGTCCAGGAGATTCGGACGACAAGGAGCGCAGCGGCTCGGATGACCAATCTGACGATTGCGACGTTGTAGAACCATCAAACACCGTTCTCCGGGAGGAAGCAGGCGAAATAGCGGAGCTCGCCAGAGCGAGAGTATGCTGTAACGTGCGCGCCAGCAACACTCTCCGACACCACCGCCGGTACTTTAAAGATCCCGGAGGCTTGATCCAGCACATCAAACCTGGGAACACCGTCGTCCTCGTGCTGCACTCGGCTTTCCCTGGGTGGAAAAACACTGCCAGCTATGGGCGTCTCGAAGCGTTCTTCTCATTAGATTTTTCTCCGGACTCTTCCGCTGCTGATATCTCGTCGATGACTTCTTTGCCGCTTACGATGGATGATTTCAGCAACCCGGCGTTCCCCAATTCGTGTCGCGTCCAGTGAGTGACTGCCGATGAACGAGCTGTTGTATGGCACGCGGATGTGGTAACTAACGGGAAACAGCCAGAAAGTCCGAATAAGGCTGCTGCTATTGGCGAGAAGCAAATGCGTGCGGTCTTCGTTCTGCATGATGTATCCCCCTGTCGACACGAGCGTGTAATAAGTGAAATTGCATGGGTGATACAGCTGTAGAGAGAATCGGCACTTGTGTCACTCCAAAGCTCGCTATATTACAATCAAACATGATTCGCAGTTGGATACAATGCACGCTTGATACCTACCATTTGCCAAAGGCTTCTGCTACATGACGAGGCACGAATCTGCGCCAGCACCACCACCGGTCCTACCCAGCAGCCCGCCCTTCTTCGCGTCCAGCTGTCTCTTCGTCAGCACCACCTGGATCTCCTCCATCGCGGACTCAAACTTGAGAATGAACAGTGCACGGTTCTCCAGCTTCGTCACGCTCCGGTCATGCACCAGCGCATTGCGCACGCTCGCGACGTAGCGCAGCGACTTGATGGTCGGCGGTGCGAGCTCCTGAGCGGCGCCGGAGATCTTCTCGTGGAGGCCCTTGCCCTCGGCACCGAACTCCTTCTCGAGCAGGAACTCGAGCTCTTTGGAGGCCTCGATCACCAGCTGGTAGTCGTTCGCGGCGCACACGAAGCGCGACGAGCTCGATGTGTTGCCCATGCTCAGCAGTGTCTTTCCTGGTTTTGCCTTTGCGCGCTGGTTGAAGACTGGAAAGAAACGAGAATGGTGTTTAAAATAAAAGTGGTCCACGTTATTCAGACTAGTCGCTCCTCTGAGTTTGTATTGCCCACTTGCTTTGGCTCACTCTGGCTCGATTCTGGGGAGGCGGAGGGAAAATTAATGTGGGTCACTCTATCAGGATACTCAATGTGATACCTGAGTTGCTTTGCTTTTGGAAGAACTGAAAAGGCAATCAATCTATCCTTCCGCACGCATGTCATGTGGCATGGCGGATTTGGCCACAGGAGGAGATGGCAACGCCGCGCTGCAAGTGTTCACTGAGCGCACGCTCTGGTTGCAGATCACGGACTGGATGACGGGATGGCCCTACTGCGTCTATGCGTTTGAGCGATGCACACGCGATGTGCGTGGCACTAGAGATGGCGGACTCGCGCAGCTTGCAATCGCAGCAGACGACAGACGAATGCTCAGCAAACTGCACGCGCTGCGGAAGTTCCCAAGCTACCGAGCGCATCCAAAGCTCCAGTTCACTGGAGTGGTGCGCTGTGCTGCTCGTCACGGCCGGCTGGAGACGCTGAAATGGCTCTGCGAGGTGATGCCGCAGGATCCAGACTGGGAGTGGGAGCAAGATGTTTTGCAAGCCGCTATCAACAACAACAACAACAACCAGGCGGATATCGAGATGCTGGGTTGGATCGTTGAGAACTGCCCACCTCAGAGTGCGTACTTGCGTCCAGATGACGCGAGCAACGCTGCGGGAAGAGGAGAGACCGAGAAAGTGCGATGGCTCCATGAGCACGGATACCAGTTCACGTCATCTGCGATAAACCAAGCGGCAAAGCAGGGCTACTTGGAGATTGTGCAGTATCTGCATGAGCACTGCGCAGAAGGCTGCACTACCAAGGCAATGGACGCGGCTGCTGGGAGTGGACACCTCCAGATTGTGCAATTTCTCCATGCGAACAGAGCAGAAGGGTGCACGAAAGCGGCAATGGACTGCGCAGCGAGTGCCGGCGACTTGAGGATCGTTACGTTTCTTCACGAGAACCGATCTGAAGGGTGTAGCACTGGAGCGATGGATTTGGCTGCGGCAAATGGACATCTTGAGGTGGTTCAATTTCTGCATGAACACCGTCTCGAAGGATGCACATCGGAAGCAATCGACAATGCTGCGAAGATGGGACATCTGGACGTCGTGCGCTTTCTTCACGAGAATCGTCGCGAGGGTTGCTCGATGCTGGCGATGCACTACGCTGCTGTGAACGGCCACCTCGCGACAGTGGAGTATCTCCACGAGCACCGATCCGAGGGCTGCACTTCCTTCACGATCGACATGGTGGAGGCAAATGGGTATCTCGATGTCGTGCGATTCCTGCAGCAGAATGAACAAAGCTGAGTCGGAGGCGAAGCAAGAGACAGCCAACCAAGACGCAAGTTCGGGCGAAGTCGATTCGCTTCGACGCAATGTTTATGGGTGAGAAAGATGTCACATGTCAAGAAGCCTGCAAGTAAGGAGTGCTAGTAATCGCAGAACATCATGCTGCCGTTACCAGGATTGTCTGGCGAAATACATCTCTTCAAAATTTGGCCAAAGCAAACAACAGCAGCTCCTTCGATAGCGACTGGTGGTGCACACATTCTGTAGCTTTTATGGCATCAAGGTACAATCATCATGCCATGTGCACTGTTACTAAGATTGTTGTTCCTCACTCCAGGGTCACAAATATATGTCTGAGAGAGAGAAATCGCGCGGCGTGCTGGCAAATGAGGTTGGTCGTATGAAGCGATCGTTCGTTTGAGACCTTTCCCAATAGTGAAGAAAGGCAGAGTCTCAACAGCGCTGCAACATGACGTTTTCAATATTGGCATTCAACTTTGTACTCGAACATAGAGGTTATCTAGCGAGGAATATAAATAAATAAAGGGCTTTCGCGACTTGGAGACACGAACAAAGAACAAAACATTGCAAATTACCACACACAGTTTTGCTCTCGCGCGAGCGCTTCTGCGCGGTGCAGCCGAAAATTGGCCGAGGTGGCCGGCCTCTAAGAACGACCAGCCACCGTGACGATATGTTAACTCACCATGAGACAGACCATCGGCGATAGCAACCTCAGCATTGATTCAAAACACGGACACTCGAAGGTCACGGTGACGCAGCTCCGGACATACAGGGAAGCAACTCAGCGACTAACCTGGCGTGGACGAGCTGGCCACACACCAGACGAGCAAACAACAAGATGGCTGACCAGGTTGCCAGCATGACAATGGACTCGAAGGGATCAAGAAGAAACCCTTGGGCACAAGGACAATGACATGCAGACAAACTGCACACTGTGGTGGCGGGAATAGCTGCTGCAAGAAGTGTTCGAGAGGTTTCAGGACTCTTAGTAGTCAGATAAATAGAATGCTTTTCTTTCTCATATCACACGGATGTTATACACAGAACAGTGCCAAAGAAAATGATCTCTTTGAGCAGGGTAT
>JAADVN010000465.1:0-18162 GCA_023335535.1 Globisporangium spinosum | reverse complement strand
GAGAGAGAGAGAGAGAGAGAGAGAGTGAGAGAGAGCTGGTTGGTACGTTAATTAATTAGTTCTATCTTTGTGTAGGAGCAAGCGAATGAAGAGAAACGAAACACCCCGCAGCGGCGTGCGCGTTGTCATTTTTAGCAGCCGATGCAAGCGCACAGGAGAGACTGGAAGCGAGAACTCAAAGTTCACGCTCACGCAGAAGCTAGGAACCAAGCTTGTCTCTAGGCGAAGACGAGAAGGCTGGCAGCGACAGGTAGGTAGGCAACAAAGCGGAGGTTGGGGCCATGGACGAGCAGCCTGTGGTCGAGCAAGAGAACGATATGAACGACTCGAATGGAGCGAGTGATCATCTGAAAGGCCCTGCATTTTCAACAGGCGGCGCCGAGCCGGGGGATTTTGACTCCGAGCAGTTCGCGTCGCTGATGCAGAAGGAGCTGATCGCGTACAACTTCTCGTGGGACCCGCTGCTGAAGGCACTGCAGGCACTCGGAAAGTCGATGGCGCGCCAGCGAAAAGCGCAGAAGAGCAACAATGACTCAGTGGAGGAGATCCACGACCAAGTTGGCTCGCTTCGGGATCAGTTGAGCCAAGTGCAGAGCGAGAAGGACGCCATGGGGACCACGTTAGCGACTCTGAAGGACCAGATGGAGGCGATGCAGGCGCAAATGGAGAAGCTCCAGTAGGACTACCAGGGACGCGACTCGAATGCAGCAGACCAGTCGAATAATGAATCTGGAACCAATTCTTCAAAAGGCGATGATGATGGCAATCCCACGTCGAGCGACAGTCAGAATCCGTTTGTGACGACAAAAGATCTGGCGAAAGCAAAGATGGATCTGTCCAAGCACCTGCGGAGATCCCTGGCCGAAGCGTTTGGGGATGCGGTCAATGACGACGGCGCAGAGGGAGATGATGAAGACGTCCATGAAGGAGACAGCGGAGCAGGAAAAGCAGACGGAAACAGTCCGACTGCTGAGGAAGGCGAGACCAAGAAAGCGCGAACCAGTTTCAAACGTCCTGGCGCACCATTCGCCTCCGACGCTATTGTGAAACAGGAGATCGCGCGCCTCAAGCAACTTCAAGACGCATTGAACGATAAGCTCGCCGCGCACGACCTGCAACTCGAGTCACTCTTGAGGGAAATTGGTGATCTGGACGCGAAATCCGATGAGCTCGCGTCTCATTTGGGAACAAACGGCGATGGAGGAAACAAGCTGCAGACCCCACGCCAAGCGGCTTCTTCTGATGATGATGGTGGTAGCAGCTCTAGAGGGCTGACTTCCGACGCGCTCTTGAAGGAACTCAGTGAACTAAAGGTGGTCCAGGACTCCCATGCGCAGCTTTTGAAAGACCAGCACCAGGCTGTGGGCAAGAACGCCTCGGACATCAAGGCTCTGGTCGCAAGCCTGGACGATCTCGCGGTTCAGCAGCAAACAGCAGCCTCGCTCTTCGGGTCGGGAGCGAACCAAGCCAGCGGCGCGATTAATGGCGCTGCTGTTAGTCGAGCGGGCGCGAAGAATCAGCGACGGAGGCAACCTGTAGCTGGATCTATCGCTCGTGTTCACAAAAATCGCAGACTTGCATCGCTCGACCGACGTGTCGCTTGATTTTCTGCAGAATATCAACGAGGTCTCGAACGCGACGAACACGCAACAAGCGCAGCTTGGCGCGCTCCGCAACGGACTCGTGTTCAATGAGCACCAGCGCCTGCACATGATCGAGTCCTGACTCGCGATGCAGAAAGAGCTCTTGGACCGCAACTAGACCCACCAGGATCGTACGAAACCCCAGCTAGTGGAATGGCGGAAAGCGCTTGAGCTCAACGATGAGAAGCTCACTCAGGGACTCTGCGACGAAGAGATCCTGCAGGAACTCCAGCAGCTGCAGCGCCACTATCGCTGCACGTACCTCTCGTTCTCGCCGCTGATCAACTCACCGCTGGCGATCGCCGAGTCGCTCCAGGTGCTCGCCGAGGAAGTGAAGCAGTTCCAGAACGGCGTGAAAGCTGGTATTGTCTCCCTTTGCGGCTCGAATGAAAGTACCAGTAACTCATCAGGAGGATCGAAGAAGAACGAGCGCGAAGAGGAGTTCACAAAGAAGCTGCGGTACCTAGACGAAGAGGTGGACGCGACGCTCCAGGTGAACGTCGTGACGGAGAAGAAGAACAATCCGCTCATCAAGTTGCTCGACGCGATGCAGGAAAAGGTACGCACTTTTCACACCTTACCTCTTCATATGCATACATGGGTTCATAATGAGTGGCTGTGATTGGCTCACCTTGCATATGAGTGCACTTGCTGTGTCAGTTGGAGAGCTTGTCGTCGATGTGGTACCGCAACTACACGCAGCGGAAGCGTGCGAGTCGCGGTCCGGACGGTGGCAGTGCCCAGGGATTGATCACGGACTCGGACTGCACGCCCCGAAGCGCCAGTGGGGACTACAATGGGCTGCGAGAAGTGGAGTTGCGTCTCATGGGCGCTGTTCGACGCCTCGGGATGGTCGAAGAGGACGTCGAGCGTCTCAACAGTTTGTCTGCGATCAACGCGTCCGAGATGAGCTCAGCTGTGCGTGCCACAGCAATCGCAGCAGCGAATAACGGTGGCAGCAATGCGAGAATGAAGAGCGAGAGCGACGACCTGGGCAAGCTGAGGAAAGAGGTCTACGTGGAGATTGCAAAATTGACTGCATATCTTGGGAACCTCCAGCTACCGCCATTGCATCACCAAGGCAACTCGACAGCGCTGGTGCCGTTGTCAAGATCAGCCTCATCCCAACTTGCAGGGTCGCGCAGCGCGAGCCACGTGAGCCAGAACGATCTCGTGAAGGAACTCTACTCACAGATGAAAGGCCGCGAGCTCGACAGTCGGTTCCAGGAAATGCGCGACGACGAAGTGCAGGAGCAGCTCTACGACAACTTCCTCAAGGAAGTGACCAAGAAAGTCACACACGCTGTGCTGAACGCCGAGAAGAACGGAGGCGGAGTTGGCGGACGAATGAATGGCGTGAACGCCGCTGGCGCAGGAGCAGCCGGTAACAACGTCACCTACCGCCTCATGCTCGAGAACTTCACGCAGAAAGTGGAGGACCGACTTGAAGACGCGCACGAAATGACCGCAGAGGAGCTGCTGCGCATGAAGAAAGAGCTCACGGACCAGCTCAAGATCAAAATCGACCTGGCGCTGCGCGAGTTGCGCTCCGAGCTCATGCTCTTCTCCGCGGACACGGGCGACTCGACCACAATGGGCACGAAGCCGTGATGTCCGTCGCGTGCAGTCGTCCCGTACCGGTCTCAGGCTTGATCCGCGAAGCAGGTTCGCTGCCGCTAGCTGAGCTGCAAGCGGAAGCGCACAGCCCGCCGCACAATCACAGCCTGCAACCAGACTATGTACGTGTCTGGCTGGTGTCGTGTGTGGTTATTATGATGTATGTGTCAGTGAAGAATTGACCCTGAATGTGTTGTGCTGTATGTTCCAACTTGCCCATGCAGTCGGACTATGAGCGCACTGACAACGAATTTGTGTAGCGCTGGGTTCCGAATGCCTGCGAACGACAGGTGAGGAAGAAAAGAGGAAGTTGTAGCATCCTTGCACTATGTTGCTGCAGTGCTGACCGCGGGTCACGTCTTGTCGTGTCTTTGCTTTTGCTTTGCTAATGAGCAGGAAGACCATGACGCTGCCGTTCCTGTCGGCCAACATGTGCAACAAGATGGTGCTGAACAAGCCCGAGGGCAGGCGGAAACGCCCCGCGCGCCAGAGCCACAACGTCAACCGCGTCGACACGGTCATCCGAGAGGTGCGTTTGCAGTTTTGCTAATGATGTGGTGAGCCTCACCCACTAGTCTCAAAGGATTGACCCACGTTGTTTATGTTTGTGTTCTTAGGCGATGGAGCTTGACCGATCTTCGCGTCTGTGGGGCCACGAGCCGCAAACGTAGTTGTTGACGCGACAGGTGCGTGAGTGAGCGAGTTCGTTCTCACAGGATTGCTCGTAGCCTACACGCTCTACACGTCACGATGGCTAAGCGAATGCATCGTATAACTTCCTTTGTTTTGTTTCATCGCTTGTCCATTGCCTCACAGCCACAAATGGCTTCAAAATGTGCCGAACACTTCAACGAGCTTTCAAAGTTGATACTATATCACGACCGTATTTTGTCAGAACAAGGTACAGACTTGGATTACGCCCCTGGTTTTTTCTGGGGCATTTTTCAGTCTTCGCACGCATTCCAGGTGCACAAGCAGAAGCAGCTGCGACAGCCGCACCATTTTCATTCATTCATTCCCACACAGACCAGCACAATCAGCAGTAAGCCACATGAGTCACTTTGGTCAATGAAAATAGGCACATGGCGACAGGAGAGCTCGCTGAGAGCAGTTTTTCGGTTTCAGAGGTCCAGAACCAAACACACGAGCTGAATTGTTGAGTCACGTTGCCTCTGATACAGAGCCGACCAACCAAACACACGAGATCTCAAGATCAAATTGGTCCGGATCCGCTGGTTCTGGAAATGGATTTTGGGTGGGCGCTGCGAAAGAATTGCTGCTACATGAAGAAAATGAGCGAGCCCATCCATCCGCCTTTGGCGAGCAGAGCATCATCATCACGAAAAAGCTTGGTTGTGTTGACAAGGGATCGCGACACAATTGAAAGCGTACTTTAGAGAGTAAATTGTGGCTAGATTGTGATGTCATCCATTTTCCTTTGGCTACTGCCTTTTCGGTACCGTAAATGGTGAATGGGTTAAAATTTGAATTGAAGCCTCGTAATTACCGCATTTTGAAGCAATTTAAGATCTCAGTGCGCAATTAGCGCAGTCATCCGCAAAACGGAGCTAATTCGCTTGCCCTGTCTCTTCTCGCCTTTGTCAATTGACTTGATTTCCGGTGAACCGACTTGAAAGCAAGGAGGGATGGGAGTCCGTGGGTCACAAAATCAAAGAGCCCTTCTAAATTTATACACCCAACCCTCCCCGTTTTTCCCATTTTTCCCTCCAATCCCCCTTCTGCACACACAACGCCACAACAGCAAACAGCAGCAAGCCAAGTGGTGGAAGAAGGCAAGCAAGCAAGCAACGAGCGAGTGCATTTACACAACGCAAAGCCTGCTCTGTTGTTACATAATCAGCCGTCGCAGACCAAGACAACGACGATCGCTCGCTCGGCATCTCGCTCTCCTTCACGCACGCACACGCGCGCTCTCACATCGCGACGGGAGTGGAGTCTCCATCTTATCGTGAGTTGCTGCCTGCATTCGCTCTTTGTCTCTCTCTCTGCTGCTACTGCGTAAAGTAACACAAGCGCTTGTTTGTCGTTGTTGTTGTTGTGGCAAGTGCAGTGCCCAGAGCGAAAACAAGAACACCCAAGAAACAGGCAAGCGCAACAATAACATTGTTGTTGATCCACACGCACACACACACGCACAGGCGCGCGGTGAATTACATCAGCGAGAGTGGTTGGGAGTGATATCAGCCGCCCATTCCGCATTCCACCCCGTCGAGCGCGATAGCCCGCCGAGAGAAAGCCGAAGAGGAAGAAGGAGAAGGAGGAGAAGAAGAAGAAGAAGAAGCGGTCGCGGACCTTCATGGGATGCGCGAACAGGATTTGGACAGGACCGACTACTCTGTGACCAGCAGCACCACACCATCTAAGAGCAGCAGCGTTAGCGGCCACAGCGATCGAGCGGGGTGCGGCGCGATCGCGGAAGAATTTGGCGGATTACAAGAAGACCCGGAGCTAGACTTTGAGGAGGAGTGCGCGGACAGCGACATTTTGGACGACCCGGACGGCGAGATGACGATTATGAACGACGACGACGAGCTCGCGGACGACGACGAAGAGGAGGTAATGGAGCACTCGATCTCGTTCCAGGTGAGCCGCGCGACCGTCACACGCTCGGGCTTGCTTCCGTGCTGCGTGTTTGTCGGACGCGTGACGTGGGGCACAGCGGACTGGGAGATTTACTTTGGACAGAAGCAGCTGCTGCGTCTGCACATCAACCTCTACATCCATCAGCTCATGTACCGCCACAGGCTCATGCGCGACGTGTCCCTTCCCTGGACGATCTGGCGGGAGAAGCGCGCTGAACGCCGTGTCGCGGACGTGCACATCGTGCAGCATTATATCCGCACGCTGCTCAAGGACCGCGACTTGCGCAACTCGGAGCCGCTGCTTGCGTTCCTCGAAGTGTCACCGTCGCGGGCGATGTCGCGCTACGGACCAAGTCTGAAAGAAGGATATGTGCACATGCGCATGAACGGGCCGTTCCAGCTGCCGCTGTACACGTGCTTTAACCGCACGATCGAGAGTCTATATCGCCATTTGTACCGCACGTGGATGCGTATCGCGTACGTGTCGGCGGTCGTCGGAATCATGGCCCCGCTATTCCTGATCATCATCACAAATTTAGGGACATTCTTCAGTCCACAGAAGCAGCTGATCAGCAACGATGGTGGCAGTGTCTCGACCAAGCTCAACGTCACGGGTGTGTTTATCGGCTTGCTCAGTCTTGCGGGGATTATATTCTGCGTCGCGTTCGTGTACAAGTTCTTCGACCATCGTCTCGGTGTCATTCGGCGGTGGGTTGTGCTGAAGCCATCGTGTTTTGCAGCGTACCGGAATCGGTCAGATCGCGAACCAAGCGAGGTGTTTTTGTTCGACAAGTCGTTTGCAGCAACGAAAGGAAGCTACCGTCAAGGCGTCTCGTGGATGCCGAGCGGTCTCGTCGTCGGCAGCAAAGCAGGTTTCATTGAAATCGACACCGGTCACTACTACACGCGACTGACTGCGTTCGTTTCGTTGGCGCTCGTGTGCTGGGGGATTATGGAGATGTCACGATTGGCATACGACTTTGAAGAAGTGAATATTCCTGTGACAAATGGCGTGTCGATCTCGAGCGTCGCTGAGATGTCGAACTGGACGACAACCACGTTGGAAGAGGAACGGTATTGCGGCTATTTCTTCGAAGTTCCAGAGGGAAAGAGCATTTACGCCCGCCCAATTGACTCAGAAGCTATCGTCTCCCAGCTGCGGCTCCCAACGAACAATACGTTCACGAGTAGCGTGAACTACTTTTGGCAAAGCAGCGAGGTGGCATACAACCTGGGAGTCATCACGAACAGCATCGGATCGGGACGAATCGTCGGCGTGGCGAAGAAGGTAAATCCAGCGACCGACGTCTTCCTCCCTTCGAATTACGCGTTTGAAATCCCTGACGTCGGTAACATCACAATCACCGGGCTTCAAGGAACGAATCTGCTGCAGTATCATGCAATTAGCCACTTCTGCGAAATCCCCATTAAAGTCGCGCCTGTGGACTGGAGCACGCTGTGGAGATACCTGCTGCTTTTGTTCGTCGGAGGTATTGTGGCGCCATCGTCCGGTCTTTTGGTGAACTACATCATCACGTACTTGGGTTTGTGGCATGCTCACGTCCGCCGCGACCACTGGTATCGATGCGTGCGGAGATTGCAGAAGCTGAAGCGTCAAGAAACGGAATACCGGTACCACTCATTCGCCCCAGAACGCGTCAGCAGCCTCGGTGAAGCCTTCCAGAAGAACCACATGACCAGCTTTGCTAAGCTAGGGGCTATTCCTGCTGCTGTATCCGGCAGCAAGTCCAGGCAAAATTCTGATTCGGACAGCTCGGACATTGACAGCAAGGGAAGCACTCAGTCAGGAGGCTCGTACTCGGCTGTTCCTGGGCCGCCGAGTGCTGTCGCATGGCATGTTGACGGCGAAGACACGTACGAGGCGATGTACAAGGCAATCAGCAACGCCAAGTACGAAATCCTGATTGCTGGATGGTGGGTCTGTCCCGACGTCTTCCTCTTGCGACCTGGCCGCAAGTTGCCCGAAAGAGGTGATGACGCAAAGAAAACAAACGAAACGCAGCTGCGCAATTTGCTGTTGCTGAAGGCGCAGGCAGGAGTGAAAATCTACGTGCTCATCTACCGCGAAGTGAAACTGGCGCTGACGTTGAACAGCAGCTATAGCAAGCGCAGTTTGCTGGTTCACCCGAACATTCGTGTTTTGCGCGACCCCATTTTCCAGATCCAGAGCCTAGGATTCTGGTCGCACCACGAGAAGATCGTGTGTGTTGACCAATCTTTGGCGTTTGTTGGCGGACTCGACTTGTGCTTTGGTCGCTACGATCACAGTGGCCATCCCCTGAGCGACCCAGGTGGCGACAAGCTGCAAGACCAGACGTGGCCGGGAAAAGACTACTCGAACCCGATCATCAAGGACTTTGTTCGCGTCAATCAGCCCTTCGAAGACCTGATCGACCGACCATCGCAGCCTCGAATGCCGTGGCATGATGTTCATTGCAGTGTGTCCGGACCTCCCGTGCAAGATATCGCTTACCATTTCATCCAGCGCTGGAACTTTGTTTGCTCGAAGAACGATTACCAGCTGCGAACTGGGTGGTGCATCTGTCTACGTTCTCGGCGGTTCAAGTTCCTCCCGAAGTGTCTTGTCCCGATGGATTTTAACGGCTGGAAGCTGCGATATCCGTCGTCGGATACGTCGCTGCAAACAGTTCCAGCAACGGCGATCCCGCTCGCGCATAATGACTCGTGTGACATTGAGCCGTTCGATGTCATGGCGCCGAACACCATGCCGACTAGCTTTTCGCCTGGATTTATGGCGCCATGGGGAAATGGCAGCGGCGGTACCACATCCTTCGGCTCAGACATCCCCATGCAGGCAGGTCCTCCACTGTCTGAAACTCTAGGGGAGACAGAGATTCTGCGAGCTCAACGTGGAGAGTCCATCCTCCAAGTGTTCCACCCGAATGCCAAGGTCTGTAATGTTCAAGTGTGCCGCTCCGTGTCGATGTGGTCCGCCGGTGTGCCAACTGAAGCGAGTATCCAGGAGGCGTACATCGATATCATCACGAAATCGAAGCACTTCATCTACATTGAGAACCAGTTCTTCATCTCCGGTGTGAACTCGAATGGCGTCGTGAGCAACCGCATCTTACAAGCGCTTGTGGACCGGATTGAGCGTGCTGTCAAGGCGAATGAGGTGTTCCGAGTGTATGTCGTGATGCCGTTGCTGCCAGCGTTCGAAGGCAACATCAGAAGTGAAGAGCTGACGAACCTTCACGCAGTGATGCACTGGCAGTTTGCGACGATCAGCAGAGGCAAGTACAGTCTCTTCGCAGCATTGGAGAGCGTGACCAACAAACCGGAGAACTACGTTTCGTTCTTCGGGTTGCGGAAGTACGGGATTCTGCCGAACGGGTGCGTGTCGACGGAGCAGATTTACATCCACAGCAAGCTGCTGATCGCCGACGATATGTACGCGATTCTCGGAAGTGCGAACATCAACGATCGTAGCATGATGGGGGACCGCGATTCGGAGATTGCTGTGATCATCGAGGACATGCAATTCCAGGATGGCGTGATGAACGAAAAACCTCATCGTCGTGGTGTGGTTGTAAGTGCATTGCGGCTGCAGTTGTTCCGAGAGCACCTTGGACTTGCCGACAGCGACGACACTGTGCTTGACCCGACTTCAGAGCACACGTGGCTTCAGATCAGAGGTGTGGGACAGCAAAACACCAAAATCTACGAGACGGTATTTGACTGCGCACCGTCGAACAAGATGCGCGCGTTTACGAGCTTCCAGAACATTGAGATCTCGCAGATCTACGAGAATCAGCGTCTGAACGTTCTGAAGGTTCCTGGACGTCACCACGTGTGGGATAAGGAGAACCTGAAAGAGGGCGATTACTCGCCGTGGACCGACGTGAATGGCGTCCCGATCCCGCCAGAAAAGTTCAACCTGGAAGAAGATTACGTACTGGACAATGTCAAGGACAAGAAGAAGAAACATCTGTTCTCGATGGATAACGACGGGTGGTGCTACGCGCGTAACTTTTCGATTTTCCAAGAAGTTCGAACAGGCAAGACAGATTTCAAGAAGCGTGAGAAACTGCAGCACTTCATGACTGACCGTCTCATGGCTCAGGTGCGTCGACGTCGTTGGGTGAAGAAGGGCACGATGGCGCTCGCGGCGATGTCTCGGTACAGCTCGGTGTCGGAGAGTGATGACGAAGAACACAACCGCTTCATTTCGCTGTGGCGACGCTTCCAGAACGGCGAGTTTAGTCGCGCAAACTCACTGACGCTGCCGCCACGGGATCACTCAAGACGGCCGTCGATTTCGTCGTCGGCTGTGATGAGTGGAGATGCATCGTACCCAAACTCGCCAATGATGTCGAGTTTCCGCAGAACGCCATTGAGCCCAATGTCTACAGTAGGCTCGCGCCGGAACTCGTTGGTGCATGGGAGAAATGGTATCAACACACGGGCCAGTACGTTTGGTGGAACCAACAATAGCGTGATTGGTAATTCGCACGAAGCCGACGCGCGCCTCCAAGATCAACATCACGAAGACCGAGGCAGCGTGGAGTCGGTCGGCAAAGGACTTGGCCAGTCGCTCCGAAAATGGTACTCAGCAGTGGATTTGGATTTCGGGAGACGCTCGAAGTTCAATGCCGAGTATTTCGACCAGGATAGCCTCACCCACACGCCTCACATCATTGGAGACGAGCCGTTGCTCGAGTCTGGTCGTGGAAGTTTGCGCAGTATCAAGAGCGGTCGCGACGAAGAAGACGAGCGTGCGAGCAATGAGCTGGGTGAGTGCCAGATCGGCCACGTGCAGACTGCCGCGACGGTGCCCAAGGAAGGAGAGACGCGCGCGCGCCTGCAGTTGTCGGAGATCCGCGGGCATTTGGTGGAGTTTCCGCTGGACTTCTTGGTTGAGGAAATTTTGAAACCTTCCATCATGCCAAGCGATATCCACATCTAAGAAGAGCGCGTTTGAAGATTGCAAGGCCAAGCGAAAGAGAAACAGAGAGAGAGAGAGAGAAAGACATGAGAAGAGAAGAGAGCGAGCAAGACGCCGTTTTTGAGTGATCCTCCCTTTCGTTTACGAGAAGGAGAGAAAGAAGAAACAAGGAGCTGTCACAGAGAGCAGAGCCGCCCCATGCGTTGTCGTAAGTTATAAATGCAAATGTGTGTGTCAATTTTTTGTTATTGCTGTGATTTGGATGCTTTCTCGTTCCACTGGGGTTGGTCTTTGCTGTGCGACCCTTCTGAATGCAGACACTGACACTGACGTGTTTGATGGAGACTGGCGGTGGCTACAACATTTGACAAGCACCCCACTACTGTCACGAAGAACGACTGCAGGTACAATTGATTATCATGAAGCTTTGCATCGCCTCCGTCGTGGCAGTGAATGCGTTGATGGAGCGGACAGGCAGGCGAGGCGTTGGTAACGAGATTACCTTTGAGGCTGGGAGTAATCTGTTCCACGTCCATCGCTGCATCTTGCATACCCACCCACAGAGATGGTTGAAGGACGACTACACAGAGAGACACGAGAAACGAGACCCGAGCTCACTGACTCGAATGGATTTTCAACAAATCGTGCAGTCCAGCGTGAACATGCGGGCCACTCGGCGATATACGGGCGTGCGTACATGCATCCAGCCAGTCGCTCGTGATGTACGTACTGCTAGCAGCATCATAATCAAGCACGACCGACCCAAAGCAAGAGCACAGCAAGAGAGCGAGAGCGAGAGCGAAACAATCCCGACGCGCCATCCACAGCAGTAAACAGCGCAAGCATTGAGGAAGCCAAACAAACTGCGAGTCGATGATCAATGGTACACGTTTGTCTACCACAGCGTCATCTGAACGCACCGAGCAGCTTACGCTGGTCAAGAGAGAGAGAGAGAGAAAGAGAGAGAGAACCTTTCGTCTCTTGTGTCGACACTGCCGCATGCTCGTTCGTGGAGTGGATTTTTGTCGCTCTTGCAGGTTAATGGACGGGCTGCGGTTGATGCGAATGGGGAGGGGGGGGACACATAAAATGAGCCACCTTGGTTTCAAGAGGGAGGCAGTGCATTCGCCATCCTTGGGCTAATCCAGCAGCCATTTCCCCCGTTCAGGCCATCTAAACAGAGAAGTCTCCGACATCCGACACCTCCACACTCCTTCACATTCCCATTGTACTTTATGGTCTGCGGGAGGGGGGGGAATGAAACCAGCTGGTTGGTGCTCCAGAAAAGAGCCGGTTGTCCAATTGTTGGAGTTCAGTTCGCATTGCGAATGGGTTTTTGGGTCAAGCGAACCCCATTGGTGGGTGGGTGGGTGAAAGCGGCGGATGGTCGTCCTCCCATACAAACGCCCATACAAAAAGACAAGCAGCAGCACACACACAGACAGCCTCACCACAGTCTGCGCGCGCGCACCACGCAAACATCAAGCTACTGCGCGATTCGACCGCCGCCTTCACCCGCCCGCAGCAAGGCGATTCTCTCCAGAGCACCTCCTCTCTCTATAACTCTATCTCTCTCTGTGTGTATACAGCACCAGCAGCACCAGCAACATCAGCAACATCAGCAGGAATTCCTAAATGACGCACAACTTCTCGGGCTCGACGCCGCCGCTGCCGTCCGTGCGTGAGTCGTCGTCGTCGACCTATGAGCGAGACACGATGCCGACGTACGAGCGGGACACGACGATCATGGGCGCGAGCTTCTCCGGTTCCGCGGGACTGCGCCTCGAGCCGATCAAGCCCGCGTCGCACCACGCGTACTCTGGCGGCGGTGGCAGCAGTGGCTTTGAGCTCGGCGGAGGGATGCCGCCAAACCGCTCGCGGCGGTCGTCGCAGGACGAAATCCGCGCGCTGCTGCAGCGCACGACCATGGCGCTTGACAAGATCGTGAAGATTCGCGAGTCTATGGAGGAGTTTGTCGACTTTAAGCAGTTCGAGAAGCCCCCGCGGCGCCAGACGCGAACGCAGTCCGGCTCGCAGGACCAGCAGCAGCTGTCGCGTCCAGGACCGCCCTCGCGTTTGAGTTCCGGACCGATCATGATGCAGGACCACACGCGCACGACGCCGGCGTCCAGCTACGGCAGCACGGTCGCGTCATCGAGCTCTGAAGATCCGTTGGGACGTTCGACCAACTCGACCCATTCGTCGTCGTCTTCTCTTGGTGAAGACGACTCGACGGATCCGACGGAGGAATCGCTTTCCGGTTCGAGCCACCAGGGGCAACAGCAATCGCCTAAAGCTGAAGAAGAGGAAGAAGAGGACGACGATGAAGAAGATCGAGAATCCGGTCACGACACCTTCGACGACGGCAGCGACAGCTCGATCTCCATGACCGAAGTGTCACCGTTGAAGGAAGCGCGTCTCGAACGCCTCAAGAACATCGAGATCGCGTTCCATGAAGGGCTCCCGAAGGAGTTCTTCCAGGCAGTCTGCCGCTTCCTCTACTCGACGATCGAAGTCAAGACGCGCCACTCGCGTTTCAACTTTTACAAGGACGCGTTCACCGGTAGCGACGCAATCAAGGAGATGATTGTGAACGGCTTTGCAGAGGACCAGCCGACGGCGCAGCGGTTCGGCAATGTGCTCGTGCGTCTCGGGTTCATTGAGCATGTCTCGCGCACAGACGACCAGCTGCACAACTCCAAGGACAACTTTTACAGATTCACCAAGGCGCTCGAGTACGACGACGGCGACTACCTCTCCGGCTCGCCCAACACGGAGAAGTCGCGCATCTCGATCACGGCGACCAACTACCGCGAGTCCGTGCTCTCGAGGGAGTCCGCGGGCCACACGGATTACGACTTCTCGACCGCGACGGACGAGGTGCACGCGCTGGCGACCGAGGAGGTGCTGCAGATCTTCTCGCGCGTGCTGCTCAAGGTGTTTGAGCGCAAGAACAAGCTGCTCTTCTACAAGGGCTTCGTGGGCTGCTTCCTTGGCGCCGAGGCCGTGAACGTGATGCGCGAGCTGCGCATTGCGACGTCGCTCATCGATTCCGTGCTGCTCGGCCAATGCTTGCTGGACGAAGGCATCATCGAGCCGATCGCGACGACCGTGACCACGTTCCAAGACAAGTACATCTTCTATCGCCTCACCAAAGTTGTCCGACCATAGAGCGTGAGTTCGTGAGAGTCGAAGAAGACGAGAGAGAGAGAGAGAGAAAGAGAGAGTCTTTGTGTGTTGTAGAGTCATGTTCGCCCATTATTTAAGAAAGAACGGTTGCCGCCCACCGCCACGTTATCCCCCCACCAAGCAAGAAGAGCAAGAAGAAGAAGCCTAAATGCATTTTGAAACACGTCGTTCACCACCAGCAGCATGCTCTGTCGTCCATTCATTTGCCTTTCCTTACTACTTTGCTGTTCTCTATTGTGTCATCTTGTGGGCTGGTTACTACGCTGGTGAATTGATCAAATCGTCAAACTCGGACAGCATCGCGTCAATGACCGCCTGCGAGCCTTTGAGGCAGTTGTCGTCCGAAGACGTGGAGCTGAACTCCTCGCCGTCGCTGTGCGCCTTGCCGCCCGAGTGGTCGTACGAAAAGTCATCTAGCGACAGCTGCGAGAGCGAGCGTCCGCGATGGTGCCGACAGCTGCTGTCACTATTGCTCCCGAGATTCGAGGGGGAGGAGTTGGCTTTCCGTCGCAACGCGGTCGCTGGCCCCTGCAGCGCAGCAGGAAAGTCTTTGTTAGGGCTCTTTATGGGATCACTACTACCAGAAGTAGCTGCGGTGCTGTCGCTCTCAATCAGCCCTGATGAGGAAGATGGGTCGGGCTGCTGCTGCAGCCTGCGCCGAGTGTTGCTGCTACCGCTGTCTCGCCCTCCTTCCTGGCTCTGCAGCATCTTCTGCATCTGCGTCTTTGTCTTGGACCCGTAGCTCCGTTTGCGCATGCGCAGCTCCAGCTCCTCTTCAATGCCAACCAGGTATCGGCTCATCGCGTTCACAAAGCGGCGGCGATACGACGCGGGGCTGATCACTGTCGGGTTGCGGAACGTCAGACCCGCCTTCGACGTCGACTCCATCTTCTTCAGGAAATCAAACTGGTGCAGGTAGTCGATCAGCCCAAAGACCACTTCGCGTCTCTCTTCGTCAAAGAGCATCAGTAATGAGTAGTCGATCACGCCCGCGCGGCACAGGAAAGCCGTGTCGTTCTGGATCGCTTGGTTGATCACGTTCAGGTCCGTCTGGCTCACGGGGATCGGAATGCGCTCCGCCAAGTTGCCGTCCAGCAGCACGGGGAGTTTGACTTCAGCATGCGGATTCGAGATGCTGCCGCCTTGGAAAGTGTCCCCACAGTGAGGCTCCTCTTCGTCTTCGTCCTCACTGTCGGATGATCGATCGTACCTGCGCCGCAGAATGCCCTTGATGTCGTACATCTGACCTGGAGAGCACCCAAACGACAGATTCTCCATCACCACCACATACGTCGTCTGCTTGTGCAGTCTGCGGCTATGCGAGAGCTTGAACAAACCCAGGATCTTGGTCATCACGGTCGGGCTCTGCAGCTCTAGCACGTGCGCCATAAACTTGAAATAGTGCGGCGCCATGTGCAGAAACATGTTGAACTCGGTCAGTGAGATGCCCTTGAGCACGTAGCGCTTGTCGTGCGTCATGGAAAAAAACGCGCCGGATTTGCCGCCAGTGGCGTCCCAGCGCTTACTTTCAACGACCGAGTTCAAAAATTGCAGGTTACCCGGCTCCGTCAAAGCCCGAAGCGCGTGGAACTGCGCGGCGAAGAACGTCACACAGCGAATCGAGTGCGTGCTCGTGCTCGCCTCGTACGAGAACTTCATGTCCGTGTGCTGCACGTCGTTCGAGCGCATCTTGTCCAAGTATCGCTCTCTCTTCTCCTTTGGGAGTTGATTTTTCGTAAACGAGTCAGTCGAAGAACCCGATCCTGGCGGCTCTGCTCTGTTGAATGAATGCTGCTCTTCCATTGCAAGCTCCTGTGCGATGCTCACTGCGTTCCCGAAATGCGTCTCCAGCTCTTCGACGTACGCCTTGGAGCAGAGCGTGAAGCCGATCAAAGAGCCGAGGTCCTTGTCGTGCACTTTGATCGCAAAGTCGTTCACACCGCTGGGCAGCTCGAAATGACCTTCAAACAGCGCGTTCGGCATCTCCACATACGGCTTGATTCGGATCGGCTCCAGTCCGGACAGCGCGTTGGAAATCACCGACAGTCGATTTGATTCCGAGAGGGACGTTTTCTTACCATTGCTGCTCGTCTTGATCTCCAGCAACGATTTTGACAAACTCGATTTATCCGACTTTCCAGTCATCATCGAAGAACTTGGAACTGTTGTTGTTGATGTTGTTCGAGTAGATGACCGCGTGCTCGAGACGCTCCCATCGCTCTGCGAGGGGTTCCTTTCGTAATCCGTTGGCTCTGTGAACCAATCTTCGGGTATCCGCCTCTTTGTCGGCGACTCGATGATCATTTTCTTCACCGTCGCCTGCGCAACTGGCGGTGCGAAGGACAGAACCAGTTCGTTCAGTCGCTTCGCTAATAAATAGAGGTCTCGTGAGAGACCATTGCACGTGAGCACGTTCGCGTGCTCCATCTCCAGCAAGTCGTTCACTTTGTCCACGAAACTCCGCAGTGACTCCTTCGTTTCCACGCGCAGCTGCGCGATGTCTTTCTTCGGCACTCTCGCTACCGCCGACGACAGCAACTGCTCCGCCGCTTCCATGTTCTCCTCCAAAATGTCGATGTTGCTGGTCACAAAAGTGTCGACGATCTCGATCCGCTTGCGGATGTCTTTCCGGAAGCGCTCAAAGTAGTCGAATCGGCGCAGACGGTCGGTCTCGTGGCGCGAGTGCATCGTCGCAGACACGAGTTTGTACGGACGCCACGCTTTCCGGCGCGTTTTCTTCCTCTGGGTAGTACCTCCGCCATGTCCGCCGCCACCACCCTGGTTGAGACCTGTGCTGTTGAAAAAATTGTAACCCGACTGCGTTGTTGCGTCGTCGTCGTAATCTGTCACCACCGACGCGTGCATTCTCCGGAACGTACGACTGCGCACGCTTATCGTGCCCTCGGATTCGTCACCTGCGAAAAAAGATGCGCGACTGCGCACAATGAGCTCGCTGATCGCCGAGAGCCACGCTGCACGGGTCGGCGCGTCCACCGCGTTCAGACGCATCTGCCGGTCGCGGTTGATCACGAGGAACTGGAACTGCTGCGGATTCGGGGACTCTTCGACGATCACCGACGTGTGGCGGTCGATAAACTCCTCGCAGATCTGCACGAGCGACGCGCGGTCGCGGAGACACACGAGGCTGCTCCGGTCGAGCCGCAGCAGGAAATATCGGAGCTTCCAGCTGCGCGAGAACGTGCCGCGCTTGCCGAGCCAGCCCTCTTTCTGGACGTCGTCGTCCGAGAACTCAACTTTGACAAAGTTCGACAGGCGCGGCGTCGACCGGAAGCGAAAGTGCGCCAGCACCGAGTCCCGGTACACGCGGTAGTAGCGCTTCGCTGCCAGCGCTCCTTCGATCTGGCGATGCGCGCTCATGCCGTTTTGCTCACTGTCGCTCCCACTGCTGCTATCGCTGTCGTCTCTGTGGTCTCGACTGTCCGCTGGCGGCTTCTTGACGCGCGTGCGGATCCAGCGCCGCCGCCGCACAAAGTGGTAGTACTCGCGCTTGACCTTGCTCGTGCCTTCTGCGAGGTGGCGGTTGATGCGCGCGATCGTCGAGCCGTAGGACCAGCCTTCTTCGTCGCACTGCGTGTACTCGACGTCGGGCATCCACTGGTGGCTCCACATCCACTCGGGATTGGGCAGCACACCGATCTCGAAGCTGCCGCTGTTCGCGCCATTACTGTCGCCGCCGGTCACCAGGTTGAGCTTGTCGTCGCGCTCGGCCACGCGGTGCGCGGCGAGCGTGAGCGCGGGGAACGTGTTGCCGCTGCGGTCGCAGAAGCGCTCGAAGGTCCATCCGCTGAAGGGCTGCAGCGTCTGCACCTCGAACGCCTCCTCCTCCACCGACTCCATTGCCCAGCAGTCTTGTCGATAGAGAGAGAGAGACTGAGCGAGCGAGCGAGCGAGAGACTGATTCAGAGAGGCGGCGTGAGCCTTTGTGCCTTTGTATGGGGCTTTGTGTTTGGCCTTTCTAGATGCAAACAGATGAGTGAGGCTTCCGATATAAAAACACAAAATGCTGCTGGGTTGTGTGGAATACAGTAATGAACAAAGTCCGGATCGGTTCCAGACAGAAACAAACCGGTATAGTAGCCTGTTCCGGAAAGGCGGATGAACTCAAAGGCAAAAGTGTCCTTAATTATTTGTTCCAGAAATAGGGAACGCGTTCACCAAACGG